>JAYEVJ010000221.1:0-85257 GCA_036346265.1 Melocanna baccifera
CTCATGCATGGCATTGACCCAAGACTCATCGGATAGAGCATGACAAACATCCTTGGGCTCAAAAGAGGCAACAAAAGCGAGTGGAGACAGTATGAGACGTGCTGCACTTTGAGCGTGTAACGCGCTCAAAGAGATCTCCATTATCGCTCAAGGATGAGCTTTCGGATATGATGGGAGGTCCTGGATGAGAAGTAGTGGCCTCTACCTCATGAGGCGATGAGGTAGGGACAGAGCCACTAGCTCCCGAGGATGCGAAGGAATGGGTGATCTCCTTGAGGTACCATGGTGGAAGCAGGCACCTCAAGGGAGGAGAAAGCGGATCGGGTAGACAACCTCATCTTCATTCTCCTCATCATCCACAAAGATGGGCTTGGACCGCTCTCATCAACTCGAGATGTCGGGCCTAGTCCTGACCGCCTCATCAAGGTCACCTCGCAGTCTCTACCATTTTACTAGACTCAGCAGCCTGCACCCTATACGCGCAAGAAGTCGAGTAACCCAAAAATTCCATCACAGAACGTGACTCGAATTTATCTAGGTTCCGGACTTTAATAAAACACTTGCAACCAAAAACACGAAAATGAGATACGCTGGGCTTTCGCCGTATCTCAACTCAAAAGAAGTGCGATGCAAGTGTGCCATCAAAAAAACTCTGTTTGAAACATGGCACGCGGTGGTTATTGCCTCAGCCCAAAACTTCCTAGGTGTAGAATACTCATTAAGCATCGTCCTGGCCATCTCGACCAAGGTACGGTTCTTCCTCTCCACAACGCCATTTTGCTGGGGGACGTATGGAGAAGAGAACTGGTGCTCTACACCTGACTCATCGCAAAACCTCTCAAAGTAGGAATTCTTGAACTCCGTGCCATTGTCACTGCGGATCGCTCATAAGGCACCCAGAAGCTCAAGTAAAACCTCACGAGCAGGACCTCGAAAATGTGTAAACGTCTCATCCTTCGAGGCTAAGAAAAAGACCCAAGAGTACCTCGAGTAGTCATCGACCACGACAAGAACATACCACTTTCCTCCTGCGGACTGCACTCTTGCTGGTTCAACTGTGTCCATGTGGAGCAGCTGTCCTGGTGCATCGGTCATCGTGACTGTGACCGGAGGATGAGAAGTGGCGACCATCTTAGCGTGCCGGCAAGGAGCGCAAACAATATCTTTGACCATCTTGAGTTTCGGCAAACCACAAATGAGATCGTGGCCGCTAACTCAGGTCAAATGGTCAAAACCAATATGACCAAGTCTCCTATGCCAGAAGGAAAGGTCACGGGACTCAGAAGCAACTAAACACCTGAGAGGATCACCAGAAGACTCCGAAAAATCAGCACGAAAAATCCTCCCAAAACGAGAAATCCCGCAAACCAGACTACCCGAAGAATCAAGAATTTTGCAATTGTTTTTCTTAAAACTCACCTCAAAGTCGTCATCGGTAAGCTGAGAAACGGAAAGCAAATTATACTGCAGCTTACTAACCAAGGCAACGTCTTTTAAAACAAAAGACTTATTAATGCGCACTGTACCTTTGGCGATGACACGCCCAGATGAAGCATCTCCGAAGGTGATCGTCTCATCACCTGGAGCACGGGTAAGGGAAGAAAACCAACGAGAATCTCCGGTCATGTGTCGTGAACACCCGGAGTCTACGAGCCAAACCTTTCCTTCCTCGCCGGCGAACCGAGTCAAACAAAGAGTAAAGTCTCGATGGGGTAAATAAATGCGGATGATTTTGGCACCTAATATCGAATAACACGCCGAGCGGATGAAGTAGTCAAACACGATCGACCTCTATCTACCCTACGCTCTCTGTCACTCAAAGCGAAGGTCTAAGAGCGGACTGAAGGCATTCTTTGGTCCGATCGCTACGGAGAGCGAGTCGGAGTACCAACAACACGCCGATCTCGCCCGGGTAGTTATCTCGATGGAAACGAGATCTACCCTCGTGACGGCGGATATCATGACCCGGGCAAATCGAGAACGAAAATCGGAAGAACTAGAAAACTAAGTCCTCGATCTGCCCAAAAGCATCAATAGTAGCAACCTTAGACCTCGCTGGTCCTAGGTGCACTCGTGGTCCGGGCTGACCACGAATACGCCTAAGAGCTGCAACACGGTCTCTCGCGCAATCTCGCATGCTCAAGCATCGATCGATCATATGTCCATCCTTCCGACCGGAAGGTGCAATGAAACTTCACCCCGTGAGAGGCGAAGTTGCGGTGGAATCACCTTGTCTGTCGAAATCCCTTGACAAAGCCCGCAGATTTAAATTTGACTTTCTCATCCTTTGCTCGCCTCGATCACACCGGTGCTATGGGTCCGAGCACGTGTGGATGCTTCCTCATGTCCTCATAGAAATCATATCCTAGACCCTGATTAAATCTGCAAATCTTAGATTGGTCTAGAATAAGATTGAGCTTCTTCTTGCCTCCTACAAATCTCTCGAGAGTGTTCATAAGATACTGACACTCCCGAAAGAGAGAGGTGCAAGAAGAGCAGGGAGAAGAGGGAACAGAGAGGGTAAGGAAGGTAAGAAGAACCAACAAGAGAGGAAAGAATGGCTTGTGCACGCCACAGGCTACTGATGGGACAGTCCTACTACTAGCAGGTTGGCTCACGTTGCTAGGCGTCTCTACCATACCCTTGGGCTTCTCCCCAACACCAGCACACACATTACAACATGATTGTGGCTTCTCTAGTAAATTCTTAGTTAGTTTCACACATTTTTCTTCCAAAACAATCAAGTCAGATTTTAGTTTATCACAATTTTTGCATGGTGAGCTAACAGGGTCCTTAGAAGCATATTTAGCCATTTTCTTGTTATAATCAATCATTTCTTGGAATTGTTTAGAAATAGATTCAAGTTCAGCAGTTAATTTAGGACAGTTCAAACATGAAGCAATCGGCTCAAGCAAAGAAGCATGTAATTTAGCAATTTTATGATCCGCCCGTTTTAAGTTCATTTTCAGGTTATTGCAATTTTCACAAGACTCGGGCAGATCAAGAAGCATGGCATAAGGTCCTCTAGCAGCAATGTCCTTAACCTCACATGAGGTGGGAGAAGTAGTCTGATCAGTAGTAAGCAAGGTAATAGCCATCCTACTTAGTTCTAACTCGGCAAGCAGACTAACATTCTCCTCCTTAATAATATCAAGCTTGGAAGATAAACTATCATGCGAGGTCCTTAGCTTCTCCATATCTCCAAGCAAAGAAGAACAAACATCACATTAAATCACGGGAGGAGCAGATATAAGTGAAGTATGCTCCGTGACAAGCTCTCTACTTTCTTCTCAAGATCTACGACCCTAGCTCTAGATCTAGCATAAAACTTTCATAGTTTCGTAAATGCATCATAGAGCTGGTCGTAGGAGGACCTACTCATCGGAGTCATTTGTAGAGCTCATTTGTCACGACATCGTTGTCGCTGGCCATGAAGCACATGCCGGATGAAATCGTCGCCGCCCTTGGGATCTTGATCATCCTTGTCGCCGCCGCCGCCCACCCCTCCACGTCGCTGAAGTCGATGTCGCCGAAGCGGTGAGGACGCGTGGAAGAGCTTCTTGGCTTTGCCAAAGTTGCGGAACTTCTTCTTGCCTTGAGCGTGAATCGGGGCTTCTTGTTGCGGTTCTTGTCGATGTAGTCGTTCTTGCTCACACCGCCGTAGTCGTTCTTGCCCTTCACCGGCTTGGGCAATTTGTTCAATGTGGTTGGGGCCACCACACTCGAAACAAATTATCGGCCATCTCTCTCTTCTGTCCCTCCTCCTCTTGTAAGCATGGGAAAACTTCCGAGCTAGGAGGGCCGTTGCTCATCCTCGAGCTGCTCTAGCGATCATCGGTTATGTCACAGAGCAGACAAGGAGAATCCACACGGCAAATCGTAAGAAAGACCGGTTTAACTAGGATCGGTGACTAGAGCCATCGATCGTGATTTCGACTTGCGAGAGACAATGTCAATCTCGTGAGTCTTGAGACGCGAGTACAGGCGCATCAAGAGTTAAAGTCGAGAGGTCCGTGGTATCCTTGATGGTAGTCACCTTCATCTCCCAAACACGCAAGTCAAGAGCGTAAAGCATTTGTCGAGCGTTGTCCGAGTCGGAGTATGTGAGACCGACAGCTCGAGATTGCTCGTAATCTTGTGAAATCTCAAAAGCACTCATCCAAGGACTCACCAATGAGCATTTCAAACTTGTTGTAATCTCGCTTGAACCGTCCTGTCGAACCGTTTTAATCTGGGTGGTGCCTCATGATATGCGCCGAGGGTCACCTGGATGTCGAAGGCCGACGTGAGATGAGAGATGCGATCAAACCGCTTCCCGCCGGACTCGGATTATAATGTTCCTTGCCTTAGCATTTGCCTCAATATCGGCCATGTTATTAGCATTGATGTCCTCATCGGTAGGAACAACAAAACGGGTCCGACCTTGCGCCGATGGCATACCACGGCCGGATATATGTCTCCATTCGGCTCTTCCGTAGGTAATCGATGCCATCAAAACGGGCGCTTGGTCGAGTACTTGTCCGTCGCCATGGCTCTTGAGACCGGTTAAGATCTATTAATTAGAGCTAACCACTCGATACCAATTGAAGGATCGGTAATGGCAACAAAGGGGGTGAATGGTGCCTCTAAAAATTACCCCAAGTATCCACACGATTTTCTCTCCGATAGCTAGAATAGCTATGAAGACGTAAGAGAGGCCTAATAAATAAAACCACTAATCTAACCTCGAGATAAAAGAAAATTTAACTAAGATAGGAGAATAAAGCATTACTGAAATTAAATAAGCTTTCCTAAAGATACTAGGTAACACAAATAAGATTCTAGGTGCAATCGCTTGGTGAAAACAACAAGAAGGAAGAACTCAAGACACCGACTACAGCATAAGAGCAATCAAGGCAAACTAAAGAAAAACAAGCTCTCCCCGCCGACAAGAAAAGAGAGCCTGCTTTGCCCACACAAAACACACACTAACAACCAAAGCAGCATGTCTAAAAGAAAAGCCGATTTGCGGACTAACACAGAATCAGCATCGCGATCTCTCGTAATTGCTGCACTGGTCAAGAGACTTGACCGAGACAAGCAACAACCAAGAAAAAAAATACTACTGCTGCCGCCACTAGAAAACCAGAACAGAGGAACAAAACAAAGAACCAAAGAAACACAGAACAAATAACTCTCACTTACTTTGTCACGAATGTAAATGCTAGCTATTGATTAAAACAAACACAAGGAAGAGTACTACTAGTTGCAGCCTAAAAACAAGCAGGGAGACAGAGAATCTACAGCAATAAATGAAACTAATCGATGCAAAGAATAAGAAAATCGCACATAGTGCTAGCCAAACCTTGCCGCAGCTTGAAGAGATGTGCTTTGATTGAACTGTTTCGTGATAGCCGAAAGCAGGAGATGAGATGGGCGCTTGTCGCGAACAGCAAAGAAATGTAAGAGCACAAACCAAAAAGGTACTACCGACCGACTGAAAATAAGCAACAAAGAACAACCGGAAAGATGGGATATCGCTGCTGCTATCGAAACTACCATCGACAGATACTTGCTAAAAAATCTCTCGCTTCCCACAGCAGAACCGAACAGTGGTGTTTTTTCGCCCAACGGTGTAGCGAGAGCGATTGTTGCTGCAGATACACTGAACCGAAAAACTAAGCAAGCAGCAAAAACAAATAAGTGCAGACTGCAGTACACACACCAGCCGAAGAACAGAAAAGGTGCTGGGCAAACATATGAATTAGAGTACTGCTTGTTGCACCCGAAAAACAGCAGACAAACTATAGAGTTCCAATAGTCTTTAAATGGTGCACAGGGAATCTCTACTACCAGAAGAACAAGAAACATGAAAGATATAAGTATTGCACAGAGGATTCTTGCTCTCGGGTATTCTAGCCAAATGGCTTAGCGATGAGACCCAGTTCAGAGCACTATGAACATAACTCAAAGATAGTACGCAATTTTATATATATATATATATATATATATTCATATAATAAAAGCTAAAACAAGAACTTCATAAGAACTGTAAATTAAATAACAGCAAAGCGACTATGTAATACGGTAATTAAAAACTGAAAATACATCTATAAAACACAAGAACTTCATATCGAGACGAAGAGCGATGAATGATTAATATAACATATGAATGTTTACATCACTCTTCCATGTCTCATCCAAGAACACACAAGGAGAGAATAGAACCCTAGAACTTGCAAAAATGTTTCTCTTCCAAGAGCACAAGCATTAGAAAACCCTAATACTCATACCCATTTCTCTTTCTCTCTCTCTCAAGGTGCACTTCTCCACCTAGAGAGCACCTCTATTTATAGCCTCCACTAATGGGTTTAGTAGCCTACTTTACCCATTAGATCACACCAACTCTCCACTAATGGGTTTACACACATTATACCCATTAGGTCACAACACCTCTCCACTAATGGA
This sequence comes from Melocanna baccifera, assembly GCA_036346265.1. Taxonomy (NCBI): domain Eukaryota; kingdom Viridiplantae; phylum Streptophyta; class Magnoliopsida; order Poales; family Poaceae; genus Melocanna; species Melocanna baccifera. The sequence continues at coordinate 6,448 of JAYEVJ010000221.1, forward strand.
TCATTTCCAATAAAATCCGCCTCGCTTGTGCAGCTTTGTGCATTTACCAAAATGCCCCTCCCGCACCTTCCTCGAAGCTTCCTCGCTTCTCCGCAAGCACGCCGCAGCCCACTTCGAGTCCTCGCCGCCTTCGACACATCCCGACCGCTCGACCTCAGCACCGCCTCGTGCCTAGTCCTGGCCACCGGTGTCTCGCCACGACTCCGCCTCAAAGTCCCGCAGTCATCACCGATAAGAAAACACTTTACATAGCACCGCACTGCATGATTTAATTAAATATCCGCATCGGTAATAAGCATAAAAATGCCCGAACAAACTCAAACTTTCTAGGACACGTGTCAATTACTCATCACACAGGTGGGTTACCTCCACATGGTCTCTCGTGCGTGCCCGTCCCCTACCCTCCAAGTGGTGGCAATGAGCCGCGCCTTAGTCGATGTAGATGCGCGCGCTCCGCCCCTACCCTCCAAGTGGTGGCAATGAGTCTGCGCTTATTTTAAAACCTTGAATTTAAAAATAAATTTCTGGAATTTATTTGAATTTAAAACAAGCTTAATTGAATTTTCAAAAATTTAAAAGAATTTAATATGATTAAATTATACTTCAACATTAGCTGAAAATAATTTAATTAAGTTCCTTAAGTCACAAGAAATTTTCTGGAATTTTCTGGGATTAAATTGAGCTCCAAATGAATTTTAGAATTTTAAAATAGTTTAATCTGAGTAAAATAAACATCAACATAAGTTGAAAATATTTTATTTGGATTCTTCAGGTCTCAAGGTATTTTCTGGTATTTTTGGTGAATTTTTGGGTTTTATTTGCTATTTTCTAGAGCTATTTGAATTTTATTTGATTTTCTGGGAAAAAGAAAAGTAAATAAAAATCTCCCGGGCCGCCCCCAACCACCCGTTTTCCCCCCTCCGCGTGGCGCCATCCCGGCCGCCCACGCGTCGGCCTCCCGCCCCTCTCTCGCGCTGCCGGCCCGGCCAGCTCCGCCCGCATCCTCGCCGCCCAAACCGCCACGCGGCGCCCATCCGGCGTGCCGCGCGCCGCCGCCGCCGCTAACCCTAGCGCGCGCCGCGACTCGCTCGCCGCCTCCCGCACCGCCGAGCGCGCCGCGTGTCGCGCAAACACAGCCGGCACGCGGCGGCACAGCAAAGTCCCCGGCCCACCCCTCCACCGCCGCCGATCCACGCTCCGCGACGTGGATTCGCCCAGCCGCCCGCCCCGCTCGCTGGCTAAAACCGAATTCCTAACCCTAACCTTGGCCGCTCGTCCGATCGTCCCACGTGGCCGCATCCGACCGCTTAACCCGCGCCCGAGCCGCCCCCGCCCGCTCGCTCGATCACCGCCGTTCACGTGATAAATACGCCGCCCGCTCCTGCTCGCGGCACCTGCCGCCGCCGCCTCGCCATCTCGCGCTCGCTGTTGCCGGAGCCGCTCGCCGCCCCGCCGCCGCGCTTGTGCGCCTCTCGGCGCTCGCCCACGCCGCTGCTGCCGGCGACTCGCCGGTGAGCTGCCGCCGCTTCTCTCGTTGCCGCCGCCGCCGCCGCCGGCCGCGCGCACCCGCGCTTCGCCCGACCCTCGGTCCCTGCCGCTGGACCGCGCGCGCCACGCACCTCGCGCTCGCCACACGCCGCCGATCCGCTTCCTACGCCGCCACGTTGCCGCCATCTCCCGCTCTCCCGCCACGCCAAGACGCTCGCTGCGCAAGGCTCGCGACGCGCGCGTGCAGCCACATCGCCGCCCATCGCATGCTCCGCCGCGGCGCGCGCGATCCCCGCCGTGTAACATCTCAAAATTTTGTTCCTTTACTAAAAATCAATTCTGGAATTTATTGGATTTATCTGGAGTTATGTCAAAGTCCTGATTTGAGAAAAATTAAAAACTTTAATTTGTAAAAGCCAAAAATGAATTTATTACCTTACTGAAAGTTAAAACAAATGTAATTCAGCTTCCTAAAGTGAAATATGAGATTACATTAATTTTCCAGATTTTATAAAGGATTAAAAACTTCCCTTTTAAGTCAAACTGCGTTGTTTTTCAAAAATACTTATCAAATTGGGTGGAAAATATTTTTATTAAGTCCCAATTAGTTCCAGATAATTCTCTGAATTTTTCTGGATTTTTCAAAATTTATTTGGTATTTTTCTGAGTTTTCTAAAGCTAAATAGCATTTCTGGAAATCAAAAAAGAAATTAAAATCCCTAACCTCCCTCGGGCTGCCGCATGTCAGCCATCGGAGCCCCTTCCGCCCGTCGGATTCCCCCTCAGCCGTCCGATCTGACTTAAACCCTCTCCCCGCCTTCCCTCTCCCTGCTCGTGACGCGTGTCGCGCATCGGGCCGTTCATTTCCCCGCCCGACTTAATCCTCGCCGCCCGTACCAACTTACCGCCGCCCGCTTCATTCTCCCCTCCGACGCACGTGGCCTCATCCAGCCGCCCCTATTGCCGCACTCATCGCAGCCGCCTCCCACTTAAGCACCGATCGCCCCGATTAATCTTCGTTGTCGGATCGAATCTCGGCCGCCCCCGCCACTTACCCTTCGCAACGCCGCCCGTCCCGATCTATTCCACTCGCCACGCGCCGCGATCCAACCGCCGCCTCGCTCTTTCCTTTTTCCTCTCACGATCGTTGGGCCCCCTGCCACGCGTGCCCTTCGTCCCCGCCCCTTTCCTTTCTTCCTCGCGCGATCGCCGCCGCTACCACCGCCATTGATTGAAAGCCGAAGCTTTGAAACCTTCGGTTTCTTGCCAATTCATTTCCCCCGCATCACCGCAGATTCAAATTAACCCTCCCCAATCCGCTGCGGTGCATAGAGTCCCCAATTACGCCCCTTCACCGGCGCATTCATCCTCCCCATCCGTTTCAAAATCGGCGGGTCGTGCGCGGCCGTTACCCCCTCCCCGGCCTATAAAACCCGCACCCCGAGGTTCCTTGAAACACCCCACACTTTTAATTAACCTTAAGTGGCTTATTATTAGGTTAAGTGAGACTAATTAAGTAACTAATGATCTAAAATACGAGGGAATATAAACTTTTCGTGTATTCTAAATTGGAGCCGACGAACGTTAGATGAATACGATACTTCTACGATCTCAACGACAAGAATAGAAACAATTAGTAGAGATTAGAGAGAGAGATAATATTCAATTGCACCACAAGAAAAAGCATTCAACTAAATTGAAAGAGATATATATATATATATATATATATATAATATTCATCAGTTGTGATACAATAGTTAATTAATTACAACTCAAACCATAAATCAATTGCATCCATTAAATGATAATTAAAAGTTACATTAAGTTAAATACAAATATTACAACTCAATAGAACCTGTAATTATGTCCGTTGTAATATTACATCAAACATAAACATAAGATTACATAATATGCATTTCATACATTTGCAATTAACAAAGAGCTGTGGAAGATATAGCGTACAATTATACCCTTGCATATAACAATTACTAATCAATTGATTCCTAAAATAGCAACGGTTTTTATTAAGAGAAGAATTAATTAAAAACACCAAAAGACCGAACAAAAGAAAATAATTAAAAGAAGGATTGCCGCCGAGCCCTAGGACTAAATTTCAGCAGGCGCTTGCTCATCGAGGTTCCTGCATCGTCCGGGGGCCAGTCGGCACCTCTCACAGCCATTAGATCATCATTCGGCAATAAAAACAAACCTGTTTCGAGTTGCAAGCACTGTAAAAAGAAAACAAGACCAACCCTTCTCCACAAGCCACTGCACCAAAGACAAGATCCCCAGCCGCAGCAAGTGTCAAGAGCCGCAGCCCCAGATCGCCCCCAAAGATAGTCCCAAAGATAGCGGCTGGACAAGACAGACTACCTCAGATATTTCTCGCTAGCACAAAGAAATGGCAAGAAACCGGCAGATACAACCCCCCAGATGGAGCATCTCCAGAGCATACACTAGAGACCATAGCCACAAGCCCACATAAGCAAGCACACACAGCTAGCCCAGAGGGGCAAAGAGCTCATCTTCTTTCTTTCCATTCCCATTCCAAAACCCCACCACCATCACCATCAGAAGCAACGTTAGTATCAGCCAACCAAAGTCAAGCAAGGAGCAAGACAGCAGGACCACGAGGCATCGGCAAGGGAGACCACCACGGGGACCATCGGCAAGCCAGCAGCAGGGACAGTGACCACAAGCACCAACATCAACACCACCGCAGCCGAACCCACCCAGCACTCACCAGCAAAGGTAGCCCACAAAACCGTGTTCATACTAGCATTTTCGGTAGAACAGTATATCCCACTTTTGTCAACCGCGCAAGCACATGACAATCCAAGAACACCTCAAGAATCGGCACAACTTTTCAACCAGCAGCAAGAGGGAGTAGAGAGGAAGGGGGTTACCATGGTTGTTGGGTGGCGGCGGCGCGCTACCGGCGGTCGAACACGTGCACCCGAGAGCCACCACACATTCCCCCGGCATGCGGGCAGCCTCGAGCTCCACGGTGCTGAACCACGGCAACACACCCCCAGGCCATTCACACCCTAGTGCCAAAAACCGAAATAAACCAAGTCAAAGAAAGCATTAATCAAGAAGATCGTGGGGAGGAGCAACCGGCTTAGAGGGGCCGATCCGGCCGAGGCCACGGATCCAGCGACGAGGTGGCGCACGACGCCGACCGGGGCGGCGTGGTCACTGTGTGGCGACGGCGCAGCTCCTGGAGCTATCGACGCGTGTGAGTGAGAGAGGGCCGGATCCGGGCCCTAGGCCCCGGATTTGGTAGTAGGGAGGTGCTGCGGCCACGCAGCACTAAGGCGCGCGCGCGCGCGGCAGAGACCGGGCGGCAGACGGCGCGTGGGCGGCGGCGCGAGAGGGGCAAAAGGGAAGCGGCGGCGTGTGCGAGAGAGACCGGGAGAGAGAGAAGAGGGGGGTAGCAGAGGCGGCGGTGTAGGCGCAGGAGAGAGAGGTGAGGGGAGAGGCGGTGGCTCATGGAGGCATGAGGCAACGGCGGCGCCTAGAGGGCCGTGGAGCGGCGGCGGCGTGAGAAGAGGAAAGGGACGGTGGCGCTTGAGCAAGAGGGATGGAGGGAGAGGCGTGCGGAGAGAGAGGAGGAGGGAGAGAGGCGCGGCACCGCAGGCACGGGAAAGCAGAAGGGGGCGGCGGCGTTGAAAAGAGAGAGGAAGAGGGTCGGGCGGAGGAAAAAGGGAAGAGGGCTGGGGCAGGTAATTGGGCCGAAGGCCAGCCCGATTAAAATATATATATATATATATATATATATATAGAAAAGGAAGAGAAGGGTAAAGAAAAGTGGAGTGGAAAATAAAGGATAAATTAAGAAGAAGATTATGTAAAGATCTGCACCTAAATTTTGGTAGCATAACCATAGTGATAATTTGTATAAAATCACTCGACACCCCAACTTAGTTTTTGCTTAGTGTCGATTTAATATTTTCGATTTGTACGCAAGGAAACAATATTAGTTGAATTGGTCGTTAAGAGAGTAACCGATTTTATGAATTCCGTACCTCGAAAATCCGATAGCCACCCAACTCCAAAACTTAGAAGGCTTAGAAGCCTCACGAAGATATTGCTTCTCACGTCGATATTGTCGTATTTTATTAATTCCTTATATTCCTTGTCAACTTATTAGTTGTAATTAAATTATAGAAACACACTCATAATTATTTCGACCATTAGAACTAATTAATCGCAGCCGATGAATTGAAAATCGCACGCCAATAAAACCGTACGCATATGAAGTGAAGTAAGGTAGCACCGTCCAAACCATTTGACGCGGATTTAAATACCCAGGTATTCTAGTCAGGCCGAATTAAATGTTTACAGACCAATAATATTTAATTGTAAATATTAGAATAATTGGAATATCACCAATAGATTAGAACTTAGAGTGTGTCAATCTAAATCAATATTTTGCCATGTAAATTATTTCGTGTTGTACTTAAAAAAACTAAATTAACCTGGTTAAACATATTAAATTACAGCACTCTCTTAGTAAATGTTCTTGGTTGTTAAAAGTAGAATAAATGACCACCATAGGCCAAAACTTGTAAGTGTACATTTTAAATTATCTGGATATCGTTTAAATCGCCTTGTTGTGGACTTAATGCCTAGATAATTTGTATTAGACACTATAAGTTATAAATACTGGCTAATAAGTACTCTGAATTCATAGGAGAAAGTAATAGCCTCCCAAAGACCTAAAACCATTCATGGATGTTAGATCAAAGATGTGTTGATCCAAATTAAAGCGACGATTAAAATCACGCATCTTAATTAAACTTGTACACGACGACCTAAATAGCATGTAGGTTATAGAAACCGTAACTAGCTTAAAATAACATTCGAGGATCGCATAGAGACGCCTCAAAGATAAATTGTTTACTGATTTAATTAAAAATATGATCTCTTTTATATCGGTAACCTAACTCATCACGCGAATGACCATTAGACTAAAACCACTAGAAAGGTAGATAAGTGCTTACTCACCTATGAGAAATGAAATAGACATAGTTGCATTCGAAAATCAACTAGGAGTAGCATTCGTTGTTAAATTTATACGCATGCTTATTAATTACGTTAATCAATAACTTGTCGGAAATCAATGAAACGCCGCACACACATCCTAGATAGATCGATCTCGAACGCTAGTACAATAATGCCAGCTAGTGGGTATCGATAGAAACTAATCTTATTTACCGCGATCGAGTTGAGTTGAGCTAAGCCTCACCCTAGGCACACAAACACATTGGCACTCTCGCGTTATTATGTTTCCATAAATTAAGTCGAGCCGACGATTTAATTGCAACCATCCGAGCCGAGGGAAGGACTTCACCGAAGTTTACTTAAATCCGAATATGTGGTTAATCCAGCAAGCATTCCTTTGAGCATATGAGCAAAGTATATTCAGTAAAATAAAGTATTTTCCTATTAAATTATTATCACCATGCATGAAAATACAACTCATATTTTAAATCAATGATTGTGGTAAGAAAGAAAAGAAAGAGATCAGCAGATAGCTTGAGAAGCCACCACAAAGCCAAGACATAAGTGGGTGGAAGATCCCGGGCGGTGAGAAAAAGGGGTGTATGGGATCTTCTACATATGGATAAGATATAAGGTTAATCGGTCTTACCTGCATGTGAACGGACCGTATCAATCGATCAACCATTGTTTCGCTCGAGGACGCAACAGAATCGCAGAATTTATCAAGGTTATTATATTCTCCACATGGGTAAGTATTTATTTAGGGAGATGAACCTGTGGTCGCAGCCCGAGTTCTCCGGCATGGGGATCCATACCGCAAGATCCCGTAATCGTGAGTAGGTCGGTGGGGATGCGGATCGCAAGAACCCGAGCGTGGGGTACGCGAAGGCGATATATTACGCAGTGGGGTGATGGGCGCTGGTCAGAAACCGCCCCAGCCAACAGCTGTCACTCTTGGTGAGCGTGGGTGCGAGTGGTACACCGGCCCAAGTTACCGATTGGGAATAGCTGGGTGGAGATATAATATACTGAGATAGATATAAAAGTTATGTATTCTGATCTCGGCACCGCATCTTAGGCAATGCGGAAGAACCATGAGCCACCAGGATCAGAATGATGATGGGTAAAGTGGTACAAGCTTGCGCAATGCTATACAAATCATGAATTCATGCCTGTCTCCGGGAAGGGAGATCACGGAAACTTATGGGAGTTTTTGCCGTTCATACGAGTGTTAGATAGTTTTCTAAATTAATAATATGGACTTCTTTTCAAACTTCACAACAAAACTTATTTTCTATGATTCTGTGAAAAAGGCTGAGAAAGAGAAAGAGATTGAGAAGGAACCAGAGATTGAGAATATAGTTGTACATTCGAGGAATATACAAGAGCATCCAAAGGCATCTCATATTAACGCTATTGAGTATTTTTGTACTCACCTTTGCTATTATTTTCTTCTGCTTAGGTGCAGGTTAAACCAAGAGATTGCTAAATTCTGGTAAAGACCATCTGGATGGATTTAAGTACTACTTGGGTGGAATTCTTTAGACTCGAGGTACAAGGAGTAGAAGGTGGAGGCGCGACCGGTGTTCGGGAATCCATTTGTATTATTGTGTAGTTGCCTTAGCCTTGCTTTAGGTAGACAATAGTTAGAACCTTCTTCACTCCTAACTTTTGTAACATTCGAGCCTTGCGGTTTTATAATGAATCTTAGCCCTGCGTGGCGATATTTTTGTAATATCATATTTTTGTCTCTAATTATTGTTCCGCCGCAACACTGATGGGCTTATTATTCGTTAACGCGATGTTCTATCGGCTAAAACGAATAATAAATCAGTTAACTAGCATCATTACCCCACGGTAATGATGCGGGTCGTTTCATTCCTCTACCCACACCGCCACCACTCGTGCCTCCAAATTGCGAAATTGAACATCGGAGCCCCCCTGCGCTTGTTTCTCCCGCCGCCCATCAAAGAACTCGCGAGCAATCGCGCGCCTCGAGCTTCCCTCCTCGCTAGTGCCTCCCGACCTTGCCGGGTGCCCAGCGAACACCGGCGACCTCTCCCCGAGCCGCGCGCGCGGAACCTCTCCGCCGCCGTGAACCTCCTCCGATCGCCGCCACTCTCCGCCGATCTTCCGTTCCGGTCATCCCCGAGCGTCGCAGAAGGTACCCGAGTGCTCCCCGCGCCCTCCTCTTCATTTTGGTACCACCGACCGGCGCCGCCGCTCACCGGAGCGCCGGCGAACATCGGTCCCCGTGCGCCACCGCCGGCCGCCCGCCCCGTCAACCGCCGGCTTAGGTGGTAGTAGGCGTGGTCGCCACCGGGCGCCACGCCGCCACCGGGTGCCTCCCGCCACCTCGCGGCGCGCCACGCCGACATAAAGCCGCGACGCGGGCAGCCACGCGGTGACCACGCGGCAGCCACGTGGCGCCACATCAGCGCCACCCCGCTCCCCGCGCACCCGCATGCCACCTCACCCTTCCCTCGGGTCCGTGGACCCGCCCACAACACCTGGCCCCACTCGCCACCTCTCCCTAATAATTAATCCTAGGGCTGACGCCATAATCTGTAATTTCCTCTAGAAAAATAATTCGTGCTGACGTCACAAATCCTTTTCGGTTTAAAAATAAATCCAGAAAATACCCTTTTTCTTTTATTTTGAATTTAAACTTTGGAAGGCTATAACTTTTGCATTTTAACTCCAAATTGACCCATTCAAATTTCTAAATTTTTCTAAAATCATGATCTATCCATTTCTGGAATAATGTTGAATTTTTGAAATTTATTTTAATTTTGTTTGAATATATTTTGTAATCCCAAGATTTAAATTTAAATTAAAATTTCCAATTTCTTTTAAAAGCCTCAGTTCCTTTCCAAGAATTGTTAGTCCACATCCAAAATTCAAAATTCTGTCTCCCAGTTTATTTTATAATTTTTGGAAGTTATTTGGATTTCATTTGAATTTTGTTTTGAATTTTCTTTGAATTGGCTCTTTACGTTAGATTTCACGATTCCGAGACGCTGAAGTTCGACGATTCACTACAGGCTTCGATCAAGGCAAGTTACACCTTTTACCATGTTGAACCTAATATTTTAAATTATTTATATTGTTTTATCAGATATGCATGCGTATCTTTATTCAAGTATAATTCAAATTGATTTGAAACTTAGATATTCCCATGATCCTTTGTATATAGCCAATTTGAATTTCAATTCCTATACCTTGTCACCCTAGCTGAAAACTAGTTAGTACCATAGTATTAACTAGAAATTTTGTAGGAATGCTTAGCCCGGCTTAGTATAACTTTAGGTGGGATCAAATGTTTCACATGGAATAACGATATAAATAAAGACTTGACTTCGATGAGTCAAGGATGGTTTATGAAAATTGTTTAAAAATGAAAATAGAAACTTATGTTTTGGACTTAGGCTAATGGTTAGGTGGTGGGTGCCAAAGATGCCTCGTGTTTGGTGACACCGTTGATTGTCGCAAGACGGGGAATGTGGTTGGGCCTAAACCAACATAAGGACCGCTTTATGATTCATTTTACGGTCACTTCAGACTACCACAAGTCCGTATGGGACGGACTCGCTAAGTAATTTGTGAAGTTCTAAACATAGTCTCGCTATAGGCTGAATGTGAGCGCGGCGTAGGCTGTGGGAAGTCTCACATGGCACCAGAGGGGGCTCCAACTCGTGGATTCGAGTTGTGGTGAAACCTTAGTGGCGGCGTGATTATTTTGGCGATGGATCATCGAACAGCCTTGTCATGAACTCTCGCCGCACACCTAAGGTAGTGTGTTTATCGCGTGGCTCAAGTGAGAGGGAATGTCTTGTGGGTAAAGTTGTACACCTCTGCAGAGTTAGAAACCTATCTAGATAGCCGTGTCCACGGTCATGGACATGCGGAGTAAAGTTGTCACAGATTAGACTTGGATTTTATAAACCCGGTTTTTGAGCAAACAAAAGATGGTTTGGTTCCTCCAGGTGGATTCTCGTGATAGGTTAGTGTGGGTTGGAGCCTACACTAACGGTAATACTTGTTAAAACAAAGTTTCTTATATCAGATTAAATTTTAGCTTTTCGTATTTACGTTATTGTATTTAAATTCAAGTATTGCTTTCCGCACATTGCCCTATTAAGCTTTCCTTTGATATCCATTATGCATGCATCAACTCGTTATAATTCTCGGTGTAACTTGCGTAAGCAATTACTTGCTTACCTTGGGAGTACTCTTTGTACTCACCTTGCTAAATCTGTTGCCGGACTTCGAGGGCGACTACGACGGTGAGGACTACTTCAATGAGTAGGACGCGCCTTACGATCATTCGCTCGTGGGAGGTCGGATGGGCCGTGGCCGCCACCTTTACTATCTTTCCATCGTTTTTGTTTAACACCGCCCGGAAGTTCACAAACGCCGTCGAGTGAGTTAGGCGCCTATGAGGTCCATTGGGGGTGTTTGGGACGAGTTTTCTTCCGCTGCCGCATTTTCGCTCGGACGGATTTCGAGTACCCGACGAGCCCGCTTTGGTGGAAAGTTTAGCACCGCCGTAAGATCACAAACACATACGGAGTGAGTTAGGGCACCTATGAGGTCCATTGGGGTGTTTGGGATGCGTTTCGATCCGATGCCGTTTTCGTTCGCACGGGTTCATAGCACCCGACGAGCCCGTTTTGGTGGAAAGTTTAACACCGCTCTGGTTCACAAAACGCATGCCGAGTGAGTTAGGGCACATATGAGGTCCATTGGGGTGTTTGGGACGCGCTTGCTTCCGATGCGCGTTTTCGTTGACGTGTTCAGAGCAACCGACGAGCCCGTTTTTGTGAAAACTAGCTCGGAATTTCATGAAACGCATGCGGAGTGAGTTAGGCATATAAGGTCAATTGGGGGTGTTTCTGACGCGTTTTCCTCCGGTGCCGCGCTTTCACGTGACGGTGTTCGTGAGCACCCGACGAGCCCGTTTTGGTGGAAAGTTTAACACCAGCTCGGAAGTTCACAAAACACAAACCGGAGTGAGTTAGGGCACATATAAGGTCCATTGGGGGTGTTTGGGACGCGTTATCTTCTGGTGCCGTGTTTCCGTTCGCACGGTGTTCAGAGCACCCGACGAGCCCGTTTTGGCGGAAAGTTTAACACCATCTCAGAAGTTCACGAAACGCATGCCGTAGTGAGTTAGGGTGCATATAATTTGCATTGGGGGTGTTTGGGACGCGTTTGCTTCCGGTGCCGCGTTTTCGTTCGCACGGAGTTCAGAGCACTCGATGAGCCCGTTTTTGTGAAAAGTTTAACACCGGCTCGGAATTTCATGAAACGCATGCCAGAGTGAGTTAGGGCGCATATAAGGTCGATTGAGGGTGTTTCGACGCGTTTTCCTCCGTGCCGCTTTCCGTCGCATGGTGTTCGTGAGCACCCGACGAGCCCGCTTTGGTGGAAAGTTTAACACCGCTCGGAAGTTCACGAAAGGCATGCCGGAGTGAGTTAGGGTGCATATAAGGTCCATTGGGTGTGTTTGAAATGCGTTTCGATCCGGTGCCGCGTTTTCGTTCGCACGGAGTTCAGAGGACCCGATGAGCCCGTTTTGGTGCAAAGTTTAACACCGGCTCGAAAGTTCACGAAACGCATGCCGGAGTGAGTTACGGCGCATATAATTTCCTTTGGGGGTGTTTGGGATGCGTTTGCTTCCGGTGGAGCGTTTTCGTTCGCACGGAGTTCAGAGCACCCGACGATCCCGTTTTTGTGGAAAGTTTAACACCGACTCAGAAGCTCACAAAACGCATACCGGAGTGAGTTAGGGCGCATATGAGGTCCATTGGGGGTGCTTGAAACGTGTTTCGATGCGGTGCCATGTTTTCGTTCGCACGGAGTTCAGAGCAACCGACGAGCCCGTTTTTGTGGAAAGTTTAACACCGGCTTGGAAGTTCACGAAATGATGTCGGAGTGAGTTAGGGCGCCTATGAGGTCCATTGGGGGTGTTTGGGACGAGTTTTCTTCCGGTGCCGCGTTTTCGTTCGGTTAATTTCAGAGCACCCGACGAGCCCGTTTTGGTAGAAAGTTTAACACCGGCTGGGAAGTTCACGAAACACACACCGGAGTGAGTTACGGCGCTTATGAGGTCCATTGGGGGGTGTTTGGGACGTTTCGATCGGTGTGCGCTGCTGCTCAGACGCAGATTCGAGCACCGACGATCCCGTTTTTGTGGAAAGTTTAACACTGGCTTGGAAATTCACGAAAGATAGGCCGGAGTGAGTTATGGTGCATATAAGGTCCATTGGGGGGTGTTTGGGACGTGTTTTCTTGCGGTGCCGCGTTTTCGTTCGCTCGGAGTTCAGAGCACCCGACGAGCCCATTTTGTTGGAAAGTTTAACACCGGCTCGGAAGTTCACGAAATGCTTGCCGGAGTGAGTTAGGGGGCATATAAGGTCCATTGGGTGTGTTTGGAACACGTTTCGATGCGGTGCCGCGTTTTCGTTCGCACGGAGTTCAGAGCACCCGACGAGCCTGTTTTGGTGAAAAGTTTAACACCGGCTCGGAAGTTCACAAAACGCATACCGAAGTGAGTTAGGGCGCCTATGAGGTCCATTGTGGGTGTTTGGGACGAGTTTTCTTCCGGTGCCGCGTTTTCGTTCGGACGGATTTCAAAGCACCCGACGAGCCCGTTTTGGTGGAAAGTTTAACACCGGCTCAGAAGATCACAAAACACATACCGGAGTGAGTTAGGGCACCTATGAGGTCCATTGGGGGTGTTTGGGACGTGTTTCGATCAGGTGCCGCGTTTTCGTTCGCACGGAGTTCATTTCACCCGACGAGCCCGTTTTGGTGAAAAGTTTAACACCGGCTCAAAAGTTCCCGAAACGCATGCCAGAGTGAGTTTGGGCGCATATGAGGTCCATTGGGGGTGTTTGGGACGCGTTTGCTTCCGGTGCCATGTTTTCGTTTGCACGGAGTTAGAGCACCCGATGAGCCCGTTTTAGTGGAAAGTTTAACACTGGCTCGGATGTTCACGAAACGCATGCCGCTGCGAGTTAGGGCGCAAATAAGGTCCATTGGGTGTGTTTGGAACGCTTTTTGATCCGGTGCCGCGTTTTCGTTCGCACAGAGTTCAGAGCACCCGATGAGCCCGTTTTCGCGGAAACTTTAACACCAGCTCAGAAGTTCACAAAACGCATACCGAAGTAAGTTAGGGCACATATAAGGTCCATTGGGGGTGTTTCGGACGCGTTTCGATTCGGTGCCGCGTTTTCGTTCGCACGGAGTTCAGAGAACCAGACGAGCCCGTTTTCGTGGAAAGTTTAACACCGGCTCGGAAGTTCACGAAACGCCTGCTGGAGTGAGTTAGGGCGCATATGATGTCCAATGGGGGTTTTTGGGACACGTTTTCTTCCGGTGCCGCGTTTCCGTTCGCACGGTGTTCAGAGCACCCGACGAGCTAGTTTTGGTGGAAAGTTTAACACCGGCTCGGAAGTTCACGAAAGGCATGCCGGACTGAGTTAGGGTGTATATAAGGTCCATTGGGTGTGTTTGAAATGTGTTTCGATCTGGTGCCGCGTTTTCGTTCGCACGGAGTTCAGAGGACCCGACGAGCCTGTTTTGGTGGAATGTTTAACACCGGCTCGAAAGTTCAAAAAACGCGTGCCGGAGTGAGTTAGGGTGCATGTAATTTCCTTTGGGGGTGTTTGGGACGTGTTTGCTTCCGGTACCGCGTTTTCGTTCGCACAGAGTTCAAAACACCCGACGATCCCGTTTTTGTGGAAAATTTAACACGGACTCGGAAGTTCACGAAACGCATACCCGAATGAGTTAGGGCGCATATGAGGTCCATTGGGGGTGTTTGAAACGAGCTTCGATGCGATGCCATGTTTTCGTTCGCACGGAGTTCAGAGCACCCGACGAGCCCATTTTTGTGGAAAGTTTAACACCGGCTCGGAAGTTCACGAAACGCTGTCGGAGTGAGTTAGGGCGCCTATGAGTTCCATTGGGGGTGTTTGGGACGAGTTTTCTTCCGGTGCCGCGTTTTCGTTCGGACGGATTTCAGAGTACCCGACGAGCCCGTTTTGGTGGAAAGTTTAACACCGGCTCAGAAGATCACAAAACACATACCGGAGTGAGTTAGGGCGCCTATGAGGTCCATTGGGGGTGTTTGGGACGCATTTCGATCCGGTGCTGCGTTTTCGTTCGCACGAAGTTCATAGCACCCGACGAGCCCGTTTTGGTGGAAAGTTTAACACCGGCTCAGAAGTTCACGAAACGCATACCAAAGTGAGTTAGGGCGCAAATGAGGTCCATTGGGGGTGTTTGGGACGCGTTTGCTTCTGGTGCCGCGTTTTCGTTCGCACGGAGCTTAGAGCACCCGACGAGCCCATTTTAGTGCAAAGTTTAACACCGGCTCAGATGCTCACGAAACGCATGCCGGTGTCAGTTAGAGCTCATATAAGGTCCATTGGGTGTGTTTGGAACGCGTTTTGATCCGGTGCCGCGTTTTCGTTCGCACGGAGTTCAGAGCACCCGACGAGCCCATTTTTTTGGAAACTTTAACACCGGCTCGGAAGTTCACAAAACACATACTGGAGTGAGTTAGGGCACATATAAGGTCCATTGGGGGTATTTGGGACGCATTTTCTTCCGGTGCCGCGTTTCCGTTCGCACGGTGTTCGAAGCACCCGACGACCCGTTTTGGTGGAAAGTTTAACACCGACTCAGAAGTTCACGAAACGCATGCCGGAGTGAGTTCGGGTGCATATAATTTCCATTGGGGGTGTTTGGGACGTGTTTGCTTCTGGTGCCGCGTTTTCGTTCGCACGTAGTTCAGAGCACCCGACGAGACCGTTTTTGTGAAAAGTTTAACACCGGCTCGGAATTTCATGAAACGCACGCCGGAGTGAGTTAGCGCGCATATAAGGTCGATTGGGGGTGTTTGGGACTCGCTTTCCTCCGGTGCCGCGCTGCTCGCTCGCGACGTGTTCGTGAGCACCCGACGAGCCCGCTTTTGGTGGAATGTTTAACACCGCTCGAAGTTCACGAAACTTATGCCAAGTGAGTTAGGTGCATATAAGGTCCATTGGGGTGTTTGGGACGCGCTTGCTTCCGGTGCCACGCTTTGCTCGCGACGGAGTTCGAGCACCCGACGAGCCCGCTTTTTGTGGAAAGTTTAACACCGCTTGGAAGATCACGAAATGCCACCGAGTGAGTTTGGGTGCATATAAGGTCCGTTGGGTGTGTTTGAAACGCTGTTTGATCCGGGCTGCGTTGCTCACACGGATTTCGAGCACCCGACGAGCCCGCTTTTGTGGAAAGTTTAACACCGCTCTAAGTTCGTGAAACGATGCCGCAGTGAGTTAGGGGCATATAAGGTCCATTGGGTGTGTTTGAAACGCATTTCGATCCGTGACGCGCGGTTCCTTCACACGGATTTCGTGAGCACCCAACGACTTCGCTTTTGTGGAAAGATTAACACCGCCTCGGAAGTTCGCGAAATGCCGCCGAGTGAGTTAGGTGTATATAAGGTCCATTGGGTGTGTTCAAAACGCGCTTCGATCTGGTGCCGCGTTTCCGCTCGCGACGGATTTTAGAGCTCCCGACGAGCCCGCTTTTTTCGAAAGTTTAACACCGTTCGCGATCCGACATAACCGCGACAACGCCGCTTGCGCTTAGCAATCGCTGAACTAACTCCGAGATGTTATTGATCTTGTGAAGGCACGATCAACCTGAGCACGGTTCAATCCTCGCAAGCAATCGAAGAACCGCAACAATAAGATGTAGGCAATCGATATTGCGAATAAGATTGATGGTATTGAAAAAACAAAGGTGTGATCCCAAAGCGTTTTGACAGTAGTCGCTCGACACAATCAAGAACAAAAGTTTGCGCAATGGCTAAACCTAAACTCAACGAAATCCAAGTTCTAGCAGGCGGCGGCGGCTCCTATATATAGAGAAACGACCAGGGGCGGCGCCCTAGGGTTACAAGGCCCATGGGCCCAAGTGGTGGTGGCGCAGCACCCTTTTTGACTCGGACTCAGAAACCAATATGGATTCTTTTGATGATTGTGGTCGGCTCGGGTGGAATTTGAAGATGGGGTCAGATCCGTTGGAAAGTAGACTTCATAAGCTTTCCATGAAGTACAAGAATGCCCCAAACGGAGTCCGTATGACGAAGTTATGCCCATTTGAATGTGGTACTATCGCAGCAGTCCGACTCCGATTCTAGAACGTGTCCAACTCGGATTCTTGGTTGACTCGATCCCAAAGTGACGTGGTTCCGTCATCATCCTCCCAGGTTCCTAACCACGATTAAATCACTTGCATTAGGTAGCGGTCTATTCTCAGTAATATATGAACCTAGGAATGAATTCACCTAGTAATTAAGTTGACGAGCACAAGCTCGAGTAAGTGGTCCTTGCTGCGGAGGAGTTGTATCCATGGAAGGGATGTCCTCATCATCATCCCCTTCTTGCATTTGAGTCGTCCTCAACTCAAGTTCATCTTCTTCTCCCAAATATGGCTTCAAATCATGATATTAAATGTGGGGCTAACCCGACTCGCAGCAGATCAAGCTTATATGCATTATCATTACTCTTATCTAACACCGTGAATGGACCATCACTCTAGGCATCAACTTAGACTTTCGCAACTTAGAAATTTATCTTTGCGCAAATGCAACTGCACTAAATCACCAGGTTCAAAAGTTAAACTCTTTCTACCCTGACTGCCAGCAATCTTATACTTAGCATTCATGCGCTCTATGTTTTCTTTAGTTGTTTCATGCAATTTAAAGACAAATTCAATACGCTTCTTAGCATCTAAATTCACTTTTTCAGATATGGGGATAGGCAATATATCAATAGGAGCACGAGGATTAAAGCCATATACTACCTAAAAGGGCTCATCTTTGTAGTAGAGTGCAGCGATCTATTGTAAGCAAACTCTACATGAGGTAGACATTCTTCCCACGCCTAAGTTTTTCTTCAAGATAGCCTCAACATAGTTGATAGCGTATGTTGACAACTTCAGCTTGTCCATCCTGCTTGGGGTGACAAGTAGTAGAAAACAGCAGCTTGGTACCCAATTTAGCCCATAATGTGCGCCAAAAGTGACTCAAAACTTCGTGATCTCGATCTGAAACAATGGTATTGGGCACTCCATGTAGTCGAACAATCTCTCAAAAATAAATCAGCAACATTTGTAGCATCATCGCTCTTATGGCAAGGTATAAATGTGTCATTTTAGAAAATCTATCGACCACCACAAAAACACTATCTCTCCCTTCTTTGTGTGAGGTAATCCCAAAACAAAGTCCATTGAAATATCGTCCCAAGGAATGCTAGGTACAGTGAAGAGGCATATATAAACCATGTGGATTAAGTCGACTTACCTTTATTGCAGTGTAGTGCAATGAGATACATAGCGCCAACGCCGCGCTCATCCGTGGCCAATAGAAGTGTTCAATGAGGATGTCCTCCGTCTTTGACACCAAAATGACCCATTAATCCTCCTCCATGTGCCTCCTGTAATAACAAAAGACGAACAGAGTTGGTCGAATGCATAGTTTGTTAGCTCTAAATAAAAAACCATTATTGAAAGCAAATTTATTCCAGCATCTACCATTTTTGCAATTAGACAGGGCATCTTTAAACTCATCATCAGAGGTGTATAGTTCTTTTATTGTCTCCAAGCCAAAAATTCTACAATCTAGTTGAGACAACATTGTATACCGTCTAGACAAAGCATCAGCAATCACATTTTCCTTCCCTTTCTTGTGTTTTATAACATAAGGAAAAGATTCAATGAATTCAACCCAACGAGCTTGTCTACGGTTCAGTTTAGTTTGACTTCTAATATGTTTCAATGATTCATGATCAGAATGGATAACAAATTCTTTAGGGCCATAAATAATGTTGCCATATTTCTAAAGTTCGAACAAGGGCAAGTAATTCCTTATCATAAGTAGAATAGTTCAAACTACGCCCACTCAATTTTTCACTAAAATAAGCAACATGTTTACCTTCTTGTATCAACACACCACCAATTCCAATTCCGCTAGCATCACACTCAAGTTCAAAAGTCTTACCGAAGTCAGGAAGTTGGAGTAATGATGCATTTATGAGCTTTTCTTTGAGAAGGTTGAAAGCTTCTTTTTGCGCTTTTCCCCATTTAAATGAAACACCTTTCTTTGTTAATTCATTAAGTGGTGCAGCAATGATGCTGAAATCCTTTACAAAGCGGCGATAGAATCCCGCAAGTCCATGAAAACTCCGCACTTGTGTGACCGCTTGTGATGTTGGCCAACTTTTATAGCTTCAATCTTGGCTTCATCTACTTCAATTCCTACGGAGTAACAACATAGCTAAGAAAAACTCGATCGTGCAAAAGGTGCACTTTTCGAGGTTACCAAACAAACGCATCCTCAAAGCAATGAAAACAGCACGTAAGTGTTCAAGATGTTCATCTAGTGACTTGATGTAAATCAATATATCATCAAAGTAAACTACCACAAATTTACCAATGAAAGCACGAAACTTCGCTCATTAACCACATGAAAGTGCTAGGGCATTAGTTAATCCAAAAGGCATCACTAGCTACTCATATAATCCAAACTTAGTTTTAAAAGCCGCTTTCCATTCATCTCCAAGTTTCATCTAATTTGATGGTATCCACTACGCAAGTCAACTTTAGAAAACATTGTAGAGCCACTTAATTCGCCAAGCATATCGTCTAACCTAGGAATAGGATGATGGTATCTAATGGTAATATTATTGATAGCTCTACAATCAACACACATACGCCATGATCCATCTTTCTTAGGCACTAAAATGATCGAATAAATAAGCAAGGACTAAGAGATTCACATACATACCCTTTATCAAGCGCTTCTGAACTTGGCGCTGAATTTCTTTAGTTTCTTGTAGGTTTGTCCTGTATGGTGCGCGGTTGGGTAGTGATGCACCGGGAATTAAATCAATTTGATGCTCAATCCTCAAAGCGGTGGCAATCCCGGTGGTATGTCCTTCTGAAAGACGCCTTTGTACTCTGTCAGAAATGTTAGTGACAAGCAGGAGGCAAAGAAGATGGTATCTCCGAAATGAAAACAAAGTGGCTTTGCAAACTAATGCATAGCAAACAGATTTACTAGCATTCAATGCAGTCATATCAGATTTAGTAGCAAGAAAACTAGCACCTTTCAATTGTATTTCATTTTTGTTCACATGAGTAGATTGCTGTTCTTTCTTCCTATGTTGCATAAGCTCTTTGCTACAATCTGATTTTCGCCTTAGATTTCTCTAGACTCTTCTCTCTACTAGCTCTAGCAAGTTCATCTTTAACAACTGCTCAAGTCATAGGATGCAAAGACAATTTTCTTTCCTTTGAACATGAGAGAGTATTGATTATTCCTACCATGATGTTCACATTCAGTATCATATTGCCAAGGTCTTCCTAATAATAATGAGCAAGTTTGCATAAGAACAACGTCACAATCAACATAATCATGGTATGAACCCACAGAAAGATGCACTCTCACCATCCGTGTTACCTTCAACTTACCACAGTTGTTGAACCATTGAATATGGTATGGGTGAGGATGAGGTTTAGTTGGTAAAGCAAGCTTCTCTACCATATCCATACTTGCCAAATTGTTACAACTCCCACCATCAACAATTATGCGAATCGAGCGTTCCTTGACAACGCCCTTAATTTGGAACAAATTATGGCGCTGGTTTTGCTCGGCATGAGACACTTGAGTACTTAGTACGCGTTGCACTATAATGCTCAAATACTTGTCGGCATCTTCGGCGCCAACATGCTCCTCATGATTAGATTCTTCTTCATCTCCTATAGGGTCACTGCAAGCATAGCATATTTTTCATCATCAAAATCACTAGCAGAGGAATACCCACCATCATCACGTATAATCAATACATGCTTGCTTGGACAGTCCCGCATCATGTGTCCATAACCTTTGCAACGATGGCATTGAACGCCCCTTGTTCGTCCTGGTCAAGCAAATCAAGAGGTTGTTTTTGCAGAAGTTGTGGTGCTGATTTGTGTGCTTCGTAAACTCGTGATGCCGAAATTGATGTAGTAGGGCGCGGCTTGTTGTTGGAGTGTGATGGCGCCACAATGAACGAGGGAGCAGGTGTGCGGAGTCCATGAATTTGTGCGACTGCGTAAGAATTAGACCGCATTCTCGCCTGGACGCCCCCGCAACTCACGCTCACTTTGCAAGTAAGATGAAACAATCTAGTAATGGAGTTGTAATCTTTATAATCAATGATGTCTTGAATTTCTTGACTCAACCCTCCCAAAACCTAGCCATGGAAGCCTCCTCATTCTCAACTAACCCACATCGCAACATACCAATTTGTAATTCCCGATAATATTCTTCCAAAGATTTTGCATCCCGTTGTAGACGCTGCGCTTATTTAATGATCACGAGCATAATATGTGGGAACAAATCGATGGCACATAAGCAATTTTAAAGCCTCCTGTGTGTTAGGAATATTATTGGGATTTTGACGACAATGTTCTTTCCACCAAACAAAAGCAAAGTCGGTAAATTCACTAGTAGCAGCTCTAACTCGCCTATTCTCAGAAATTCATGGCAAGCAAATTTTTGATCAAAGCTTAATTCCCAATTAAGATAGCCATCGTGATCATATTTACCATTGAAAGAAGTCATAGTGAATTTAACCTTAGCAAAAGAATCACCGTGGTCACGTACTTCACGCCGGGGTTCCTTCGCATACCTTTCGGTTAAAACGCAATTGTTGACGAGCTCGATCGTTGTTGTGTTGCCCCTGCCATCGCCTCGAATCACCCATATGGTCGAGTCATCTTGTCTCCTACCGCACAAAGAGGGGCACAGCAGAGGATGCTTGGGCAATGTACTCAAGCGCGCCATAATGCCCGCTAAAGAAGTGTTAGTGACGCCTTGCGCTCTCTTTCGCAGCGAGTGTGGCATTTGTCTCATTCTGGCGCCTCAAGTTGAGCAAGTCGCCATTCGCCATTCGACATCCTCCTCAAGACCTCTCGCACGAAGGTTCATAAGGCGAGAAAATGTTGTACGATTGCCTTAGTACGAGGAGTATGAGATTGATCCTTATCCGTTGTATGACCCGCCATTGTTAGTAAAACACAAGAATATGCCCTAACAACAACTACTAGGATAAGGAGGTTCAAAAGTCGCCCACACTCAAGTCTTTTATCGAACTCTTACCAATTCTTACCAAGCAAAACAGGTGATCGGCTCCCACATGTCAACGTATCACCAAGATTGATGGAGCGATTGCCGTGTGAAGCTCACTGCATTTGTAGGAGAGGTGTAGCTGGGAAGGCTCAAGTTTGGTAGTAAGGATTAGCAATAATCAAATCAGAAAATGCAAGCTGAAAAATCGCTCAACGCCGGTTGGTGCTGGTCCTAGGCTAGACCGTATTAGAGACACGAGCCTAGAACACAAACGAGTACACCACATAGAAAGAATCTAGATGACGATGCCCACGGAGTTCAGGAGATTGAAAAAGGAAGCCGTCTGCACGGGGAACCTTAGAATCACTTGTAGAAGGTCCCTGTCAATTTTGAGCAAATTCTGAGAAAGTTGAGTTTTATTGACTTTGCGGGCCCGTTTTGAGGCCCTAAACGACCTTTTTTGGGGTCGAAGTCGCTGCGCGTATGCGTGGAGGCTTACGCGGATCTAAAATCTCTAGATTTTCCAGACGGATCAAGAAACGCCCCAATCGGATGTCGTGTGCAAATGTGATTGCCTTTTCCTTCTCGTCTATCTGCTTTGCTCCCCGTGGAAGACATCAGATGTGGTTCGGCCTGCTAGACTCAGATTGTGTTGGTGCCGGATGTTGATCCGTGTCGCTTTGCGTTCGCGACGGATTTCGTGAGCACCCGACGAGCCCATTTTTGCGAAAGTTTAACATCGACGGAAGTTCACAAAACACATACCGGAGTGAGTTAGGTGCATATAAGGTATGTTGGGTTTGTTTGAAACGCTGCTTCGATCCGTGCGCGTTTTCAGACGGATTTCAGAGCACCGACGAGCCCGCTTTTGTGGAAAGTTTACCACCGCTCTGGTTAGCGAAACGCATGCCGCAGCTTAGTTAGGCGCATATGAGGTCCATTGGGGTGTTTGGGATGCGTTTTCTTCCGGTACACGATTCGCTCGCGACGGTGCTCGTGAGCAACCGACGAGCCCGCTTTTGGTGGAAAGTTCAACACCGTTCGAAGTTCACGAAATGCATGCCGGAGTGAGTTAGGTGCATATAAGGTCCATTGGAAGTGTTTGAAATGCGCTTCGATGCGGTGCGCGCTGCTCGCGACGGAGTTCGTGAGCACCCGACGAGCCTGTTTTGTTGAAAGTTTAACACCGCTCGAAGTTCACGAAATGCATGCCGAGTGAGTTAGGCGCATATATGGTCCATTGGGTGTGTTTGAGATGCGCTTTGATCCGCGCCACGCTTTGCTTGTCCGGAGTTCGAGCACCCGACGAGCCCGCTTTGGTGAAAAGTTTAACACCGCTCTGAAGTTCAAAAACGATACCGCAGTGAGTTAGGTGCCTATGAGGTCCATGGGGGTGTTTGGGACGCGCTTTGATCCGGTGCCTGCTCGCATGCGCTCGTGAGCACCCGACGAGCTTGTTTTGTGGAAAGTTTAACACCGCTCGGAAGTTCACGAAACACATGCCGAGTGAGTTAGGGCCCATATAAGTTCCATTGGGTGTGTTTGAATGCGTTTCGATGCGGTGTCGCATTTTCGCTCTCACGAGTTCGAGCACCCGATAAGCCCGCTTTGGTGGAAAGTTTAACACCGCCCTAAGTTCACAAACACGACCGGAGTGAGTTAGGCGCCTATGAGGTCCATGGGGTGTTTGGGACGCGCTTCGATCCGGTGCCGCGCTGTCTCAGACGGAGTTCGTGAGCACCCGATGAGCCCGTTTTGGTGGAAAGTGTAACACCGGGTCGGAACTTCACGAAACATATGCCGGAGTGAGTTACGGCGCATATAATTTCCATTGGTGGTGTTTGGGACGCGCTTGCTTCCCGTGCCGCATTTTCGTCAGACGGATTTCGCATCACCCGACGAGCCCGCTTTGGTGGAAAGTTTAACAATGGCTCTGAACTTCCAAACGCATGCCGCAGTGAGTTAGGTGCATATAATTTCCATTGGTGGTGTTTGGGACGGGTTTGCTTCGTGCCGCTTTGCTTGCACGGAGTTCGTGAGCACCCGACGAGCTCGCTTTGGTGGAATGTTTAACACCGCTCTGGAAGTTCACGAAACACGTGCCGGAGTGAGTTAGGGCGTATATAAGGTCCATTGGGTGTGTTTGGAACGCGTTTCAATCCGGTGCCGCGTTTTCGTTCTTACGGAATTCAAAGCACCCGACGAGCTCATTTTTGTGGAAAGTTTAACACCGGCTCGGAAGTTCACAAAACTTATACCAGAGTGAGTTAGGGCGCATATGAGGTCCATTGGGGGTGTTTGAAACGCGTTTCGATCCGGTGCTGTGTTTTCATTCGCGCGGATTTCAGAGCACCCGACGAGCCCGTTTTTGTGAAAAGTTTTACACCGACTCGGAAGTTCACGAAATGCATACCGGAGTGAGTTAGGGTGTATATGAGGTCCATTGGGGGGTTTGAAATGCGTTTCAAAGCGGTGCCGTGTTTTCGTTCACACGGAGTTCAGAGCACCCAACGAGCCCGTTTTTGTGGACAGTTTAACACTAGCTCGGAAGTTCACGAGACGCTGCTGGAGTGAGTTAGGGCGCCTATGAGGTCTATGGGGGTGTTTGGGACGCGTTTTCTTCCGGTGCCTCGTTTTTGTTCGCACGGATTTCAAAGCACCCGACGAGCCCGTTTTGGTGTAAAGTTTAACACTGGCACGGACGTTCACGAAACGCATGCCGGAGTGAGTTAAGGCGCATATAAGGTCCGTTGGGTGTGTTTGGGACGCGTTTCAATCCGGTGCTAGGTTTTCGTTGCACGGATTTCAGAGCACCCAATGAGCCCATTTTTCTCGAAAGTTTAACACCGCCGAAGTTCACGAAACGCATACCGGAGTGAGTTAGGCGCCATGACGCCCATTGGGGTATTTGGGACGCGCTTCGATCCGTGTCGCATTTTCGTCGCGACGGTGTTCGAGCACCCGACGAGCCTATTTAGGTGGAAAGTTTAACACCGCCGAAGTTCACGAAACGCGCGAGTGAGTTAGGTGCACATAAGGTCCATTGGTGTGGTTGAAATGCGCTTCGATCCAAAGGCCGCGTTTTTGTCAGACGAGTTCGTGACGACCCGACAAGCCCGCTTTTGGTGGAAAGTTCAACACTGGTCGGAAGTTCACAAACGCATACCGCGTGAGTTAGGGCGCCACGAGGTCCATTGGGGTGTTTGGGATGCGTTTTGATCCGTGCCGCGTTTTGTCAGATGGATTTGAGAGCACCGACGAGCCCGCTTTTTCCGTAAAGTTTATCACCGCCGGAAGTTCACGAAACGCTGCCGGAGTGAGTTACGGGCGATAAGGTCCATTGGGTGTGTTTGAAACGCGGTTCATTCCGGTGCTGCGTTTTTGTTCGCACGGAGTTCAGAGCACCGAACGAGCCCGTTTTTGTGGAAAGTTTAACACCGGCTCGGAAGTTCACAAAACGCATACCGGAGTGAGTTAGGGCGTATATAAGTTCCATTGGGGTGTTTGGGGCGCGTTTCGATGCGGTGCCGCGTTGCTGTCAAGACGGAGTTCGTGAGCACCGACGAAACTATTTTTGTTGAAAGTTTAACTCCGGCTCGAAAGTTCACAAAACGCATACCGGAGTGAGTTAGGGCGCATATAAGGTCCATTGGGGGTGTTTGGGACGCGTTTTCTTCCGGTACACGTTTCCGTCAGACGGTGTTCGTGAGCACCCGACGAGCCCGTTTTGGTGGAAAGTTTAACACCGTCTCAGAAGTTCACGACACGCTGCCAGAGTGAGATTGGGTGCATATAAGGTTCATTGGAGGGTTTGGGCAGCGTTTCGATATGGTGCCGCGTTTTCGTTCGCACGGAGTTCAGAGCACCCGACGAGCCCGTTTTTGTAGAAAGTTTAACTCCGGCTCGGAAGTTCGCGAAACGCATACCGGAGTGAGTTAGGGCGCCTATGAGGTCCATTGGGGGGTTTTTGGGATGCGTTTCGATCCGGTGCTGCGTTTTCGTTCGCACGCAGTTCAGAGCGCCCGATGAGCCCGTTTTTGTGGAAAGTTTAACATCGGCGCGTAAGTTCATGAAACGTGTGCCAGAGTGAGTTAGGGCGCATATGAGGTCCATTGGGGGTGTTTGGGACGCGTTTTGATCCGGTGCCGCGTTTTCGTTAGCACGGAGTTTAGAGTACCCGATGAGACCGTTTTGGTGGACAGTTTAACACCGGCTCGGAAGCTCACGAACCGCTGCCAGAGTGAGATTGGGTGCATATAAGGTTCATTGGGTGTGTTTGAAACGCATTTCGATCCGGTGCCGCGTTTTCGTTCGCACGCATTTCAGATCACCCGACGAGCCCGTGTTTCTGGAAAGTTTAACACCGGATCAGAAGTTCACGAAACACCTGCCGGAGTTAGTTAGCGTTCATATAAGGTCTATTGGTGTGTTTGAAACGCGCTTCGATCCGTGCCGCGTTTCGTCAGACGGAGTTCGAGCACCCGCCAAGCCCGCTTTTGTGGAAAGTTTAACACCGGCTCAGATGTTCACGAAACGCATGCCGGAGTGAGTTATGGCACACATGAGGTCCTTTGGGGGTGTGGGACGCGTTTCGATCCGGTGCCGCGTTTTCGTTCGCACGGAGTTCAAAGCACCCGACGAGCTCGTTTTTTTGGAAAGTTTAACACCGGCTCGGAAGTTCACAAAACGCCTGCCGGAGTGAGTTTGGGGCATATAAGGTCCATTGGGTGTGTTTGAAACGCGTTTCGATCCGGTGCCGTTGCTGTCAGACGCATTTGAGCACCCGACGAGCCTGCTTTTTCGAAAGTTTAACACCGCCGAAGTTCACGAAACGCCTCGCCGAAGTTAGTTAGGGGCATAGAAGGTCTATTGGGTGTGTTTGAAACGCGCTTCGATCCAAAGGCCGCTTTCGTCAGACGGAGTTCGAGCACCCGCCAAGCCCGCTTTGTGGAAAGTTTAACACCGCTCGATGTTCACTAAACGCATGCCGGAGTGAGTTATGGCGCATATGAGGTCCATTGGGGTGTGGGACGCGCTTCGATCCGGTGCGCGTTTTCGTCAGACGGAGTTCGAGCACCCGACGAGCTCGCTTTTTTGAAAGTTTAACACCGCCCGGTTCACGCAAACGCTCGCCGGAGTGAGTTTTGGGGCATATAAGGTCCATTGGGTGTGTTTGAAACGCGCTTTCGATCCGGTGCGCGTTGTCAGACGCATTTTGAGCACCCGACGAGCCTGTTTTTCGAAAGTTTAACACCGCTCGAAGTTCACGAAACGCCGCCGTAGTTAGTTAGGGGCATAGAAGGTCTATTGGGTGTGTTTGAAACGCGTTTCGATCCAAGCCGCTGCTTTCGTCGCGACGAGTTCGTGAGCACCCGCCAAGCCCGTTTTGTGGAAAGTTTAACACCGCTCGATGTTCACGAAACGCATGCCGGAGTGAGTTATGGCGCATATGAGGTCCATTGGGGGCGTTTGGGACGCGTTTCGTTCCGGTGCCGCGTTGTCGCGACGGAGTTCGTGAGCACCCGACGAGCTCGCTTTTTGGAAAGTTTAACACCGCCGGTTCACGTAACGCCCTGCGGAGTGAGTTTGGGGCATATAAGGTCCATTGGGTGTGTTTGAAACGTGTTTCGATCCGTGCCGCGCTTTTGTTCGCACGCATTTTGAGCACCCGACAAGCCCGTTTTTTCGAAATTTAACACCGCCCTGAAGTTCACAAACGCCGCCGAGTTAGTTAGGGGCATAGAAGGTTTATTGGGTGTGTTTGAAACGCGCTTCGATCCGGCCGCTGCTTTCGTCGCGACGAGTTCGTGAGCACCGACAAGCCCGCTTTGTGGAAAGTTTAACGCCGCTCGGATGTTCACTAAACGCATGCCGGAGTGAGTTATGGCGCATATGAGGTCCATTGGGGTTTGGGACGCGTTTCGATCCGTGCCGCGCTGTTCGACGGAGTTCGTGAGCACCGACGAGCTCATTTTTTTGAAAAGTTTAACACCGGCTCGGAAGTTCACGAAACGCCTGCCGGAGTGAGTTTGGGGGCATATAAGGTCCATTGGGTATGTTTGAAACGCGTTTCGATCCAGTGTCGCGTTTTCGTTCGCACGCATTTCAATGCACCCGATGAGCCTGTTTTTCTAGAAAGTTGAACACCGGCTCGGAAGTTCACGAAACGCCTGCCGTAGTTAGTTAGGGGGCATATAAGGTCTATTGGGTGTGTTTGAAACGCGTTTCGATCCAGTGCCGCGTTTTCGTTCGCACGGAGTTCAGAGAACCCGATGAGCCCATTTTAGTGTAGAGTTTAACACCGGCTCGGAAGTTCACGAAACACTTCCGGAGTGAGTTAGGGGGCATGTATGGTCCATTGGGTGTGCTTGAAACGCGTTTCAATAGGGTGCTGTGTTTTCGTTCGCATGAATTTCAGGGCACCCAACGAGTTCGTTTTTGTGGAATGTTTAACACCGGCTCGGAATTTCATGAAACGCTGCCGGAGTGAGTTAGGGTACATATAAGGTCCATTGGGGGTGTTTGGGACCCGTTTTCTTCTGGTGCCGCGATTTCGTTGGCACGGAGTTCAGAGCACCCGATGAGCCCGTTTTGATGGAAACTTTAACACCAGCTCAGGAGTTCACGAAACGCATGCCGGAGTGAGTTAGGGCGCATATAAAGTCCATTGGGTGTGCTTGAAACGCGCTTTCGATCCGAGCCGTTTTCATTCTGGACGGAGTTCGAGCACCCGATGAGCCCGCTTTTTGTGGAAAGTTTAACACCGGCTCGGAAGTTCTTGAAACGCTGCACCGAGTGAGTTAGGCGCATATAAGATCCGTTGGGGGTGTTTGAAAGGCGTTTCGATCTAGTGCCGTGTTTCCATTCGCACGGATTTTAGAGCACCCGACGAGCTCGTTTTGGTGGAAAGTTTAACACCGGCTCGGAAGTTCATGAAACGCATGCGGAGTGAGTTAGGTGCATATAAGGTCCATTGGGTGTGTTTCAAACAAGTTTCGATGCGGTGCGCGTTTTTGTCAGACGGATTTTAGTGCACCGACGAGGTGGTTATTTGAAAGTTTAACGCTGGCTCGAAGTTCACGAAACACGTGCTGGAGTGAGTTAGGGCGCATATGAGGTCTATTGGTGGTGTTTGGGACGCGTTTTCTTCCGGTGCCGCGTTTTTGATCGCACGGAGTTTAGAGCACCCGACGAGCCCGTTTTGGTGGAAAGTTTAACACTAGCTTGGAAGTTCATGCAACGCATGCCGGAGTGAGTTAGGGCGCATATAAGATCTATTGGGTGTGTGATGTGGATACGCACGTGTCTTGTACTTTTCAGTTAAATATATTATTCAACTGGAAGGAATTATTGAGCCGAATGAAATATTGCCAGGTGAACTCATTCCAAACTAAATATAATGTTGTTATTCATAAGAATAGAATACTATCTCATGTTATCAAATGGTGCATTCTTAGGTTTGTCAATGGCAAAACAATGGAGAGGTAAAAGAAAGAAGAACCACATTATATGCCAAAGACATGAAGGAAGAAAATCCATGCAGTGGGAGAGCAAAAGGGAGAAGCCCAAGCAGTGGCGGACCTAGAATTTTACCAAAGGGTATGCCACACCAAAGTTTTCATATGCAATTCGGTAAAACCATTTGCCAATTCGGTAAATAATTATAAAATTTGCACCGTAATTCGGTATATAGTCACTAAATAATATGATAAGTCTTAAATTCAAGGATTAAATTAAAAATTTGCACAAATTACAATATAAATAGTTCAAACACCATACTAATAGTCTCAAATATACATAAAGGAGACTTACAATACTACTTGTCTGACTTTTTGGGCCTACGCTTTCTAAAGGACATGAAAGTCTCAATTATATCATCTTCATCCACTTAAAAGAAAATATCCCGCTCAATAAATGTGACTAGACAATCATCCAAAAGACTATCACCCATTTTATTTCTTAACTTTGTTTTCACTAAAACCATTGCGTAAAATACCCTTTCAACACTTGTCGCTGCCACTGGTAGAAGCAAAACCAATTTGAGAAGCATGTAAACCATATCATACACTTTATGCCTCTTTGTTTCAACAAGCTTAACCGAGAGATCAACAAGATTGTCTAGATCTTTGAAGCTATCGCCTTGTCTCATGTCATCAATATAATTACCAAGCTGCAATTCAAGTTTTAGCAAATAATTGCTCAAGAACTCTTTAGGTAGAACTCAGCTAGTCACGTACCTTTCGTGCATCGAAAGAAGCAAATGAGTTGGAAGGATTGAAGGTCAAATACAAGAGAGCAACTCCATATTAACCTCATCAAACCGATTATCAAGTTCTTGGCTAATTTGATCAATGACACCAATATATACTTCTCTTTCAAGTGATCATCATTTGTTTGGTTTCGAGCACGAGCGCATCTTGTTGATTTCCATAGGGCACATAATCACCGTCCATAGTAGAAACTTCAACACCATGTTTATCACAAAATGAAGTGACCCTCTCAAGAAAATTATCCCAACCATCGACCTCAATTGTTACATTCTGTTCTTTGCCACATTAACAAGTGAGATTGCATTAAGAATATCTTGTTCCCTTCTTTGCAAACACTTGATAATTCATTTGTGTATCCAAGAATAACAAACATTAAGTGTGCAAAGAAAACAAACTCAAAGGTCTCAAATGCTCCAAGCACAAAATGTATTTTTGTCCAATTGGCCTTATGTGCAATATCATCACCAAGATCTATGAGTACATCATGGATTGTGGGATACATAATAATGATGTTGCATACAGTTTTGTAATGAGAGCCCCACCGAGTCTCACCAGGCCTAGGCAAACCCATCTCTTGATTTAATCCACTCCCAGATTCAAGTTCACCACAATCAAGTGCTTTCTTGATATTCTCAAGCCTAGCATTTCGAAGCATGCCATGACGCTTACAAGAAACTCCAACAATATTCAACAGGAGATATACTTGATCAAAAAACTCACACAATCGATTGCTCTAGCAACAAAGAACAAGAACTAGTTGGAGTTGATGTGCAAAACAATGGATATAATAAGCAGAAGGTGACTCTTGCATGATCAATGTTTTCAGCCCTTTAATATCTCCTTTCATGTTGCTAGCCCCATCATAACCTTGACCACGGATTTGAGCCATAGTCAAGCCATGACTAACAAGTAAAGCTTCAATTGCATCCTTAAGTGATAAAGAGGTAGTATCATCTACATGAACAACTCCAATAAAATGCTCACATGGCCTTCCCAATTTGTCAACATAACGCAAGCAAAGAGCTAGTTGTTCTTTATGTGATATGTCACTAGACTCATCAGCTAAAATTGCATAGGGCTCATCACCAAGTTCTTCAATTATTTTCTTTCTAGTTTCTATGGCACAACAATGAATAATTTGCTTTTGTATCTTTGGGCTAGTTAAAGTGCAATTACCTGGAGCATTATTCAAAATATACTTGCTCACTTCTTCACTGTTTCTGCAAGAAACTTTAAAAGTTCAAGAAAGTTCCTCTGCTAGACTCTTCACTTTCATCATGTCCACGGAATGCCAATCCTTGATGCAAAAGAAACTTGATACATCTAAGTGAATAAGTCAACCTTTTCTTATAAAGACGAAGATCCTCATCACCACTTCTCAATGTGATAATCAATTGCTACCTTGGGATTCTTAAAACCAATATATCTCTCTTGAGTCGCATTATGTGCCTTAGAACCCGTGATGTTTGAGAAGTGCTTTCTCCTATATTCCAATTTCTCCACCACCAACAAGAAATTTATCCGACCCAGACTTTCTTAAACAACTAGCATATAAAGCAAAACACGTAATCCTTCTTGATACTATATTCAAGCCACTCCTCATGTTTATGAAACCATACAAAATTGAATTGACGATCTCTATCCCCAATCTTTCTTTTGGAAAATCATGTGTATAAGGTTGGAATGGACCTTTAATAATATATGCTCTTCGAATTGCATCTTGATGATTAATGTAATAATTTTCAATGGGCTGCCTTTCACCTGATCATGTGAAGGCGATTGATGTCATAAACCGCCGTGACGATGACGGGGCGGGGCATAGGATTCACAATTTCATCAATTACTCTCTTGCTCTTGAGTTTGCTTTTTCGCCACGTTTCAACCGGAGATGGGGCAGGATTTGAAGCAGCAGCCGCCGCCTTCTTGGCTGCATGTTTCTGAAAAAGAGATGCAATGTCTCCGCTTTCTTCATAATCAATAAAGAGATGCAATCAGCTAATAGTATGGGCCTAATGCCATCAGACTAGTGTACTACTAGACAAAGTACAAACCTTATTAAAGAAATAAAATCTAGTCAAGACAAACCTTATTAAACAAACAAACAAAGTACAAGACGGCAAAGACAAAGACTGGCAAAGAAATAAAAATCGCCTTGGCTCCTTGGCGAGATAGTTTTTTTCCTTGGAGCACCGGCAAGAACTAGTGTACTACTAATCACTCAATGCCTCAATCGGTCTCTCCTTAGTCTCTTGGCTCGCTGGCTCTCCAATCTCGTTTTCTCCGCCGGGCGCCTCGGTCGCACTTTGCGGCAAAGGCGCTCGCCGACTTCTCCCTCGGGCGGTGGGCCCTGGCCCGCCTCCCGCCTCCGCCGATCCGCCTCCCGCGCTCCCGCTCGCCTCTGCTGGCAGCGCGCAAGGCGCTGACACGCCGCGTCGGCGACTCATGCGGCTCCTCCGCTCGCCCTCCGGCGTCCGCCAAGTCCGCCTCTCGCCTCTCGCGCTGTCTGCGCGTTCCGATCTACTATTCTACTGTTCCCCCGTGTCCCTCACTGCTCTCGTGAGTTCCTCCGCTCCATCCGGCGATCTACTATTTTTTTACATGGAGTATCGGGCTGGCCCTGGTATGCCGTGGCCCACCCGCATACCCCGTGGGTCCGCCCGAGCCCAAGGACTTAAACTACAAGTTTTGGATAAGATTTTCAAGTCCAATTGCACTCCCACAAGGTCAATTGATTCAAACTCAATTCAATTCAGAATTCAATTCGGATTCTGTTCGGTGATCAATTTGGGTGTTCTTGTATTCGTTAGAAAGATAATTTCAAGGGCTATGCAATGGATCTAGTCCCAACATCAAATTCATCACGGATCAAAAGTTATGGCCGAAACAATGTGACGGCTGTAAATTCTAGTTTCCTTTGTGTGAGAGTTCGTATCTAAAACCATATAGGGTTGAGTTGTAATAGGTTTGTGGACTCTATGAACGTCCCAAGGTCCTATATAAGTCATGTATTGGCAGCCTAAGGGCTCAGACCACCTTTGAGAATAACCAATGTATTAAACTTTGTTCGAGTTTATCGTTGCTGCCGAAATTCCGTGAGGGAATTAGGAGTGTTCTTCAATCAAGATCGTTCAACCTTTCCGCTGGGAATTAGGTGCACGATAGATCTTCGCTAGGTGGTCGGCGAAATCGACACAAGTGTGTTTTGGCGGATTAAAGAGTGTTCGACCCTTGCATTGGCAATGGAGGATCATTGTGATTCATCAAGACTCCCGCGAGTATCCAACCTACGTCGAGAAGATCGGGCGACCCCGTATCAGTGTGTTTGAAATGCATTTCGACTCGGTGCCGTGTTTTCGTTCGCTCGGATTTCAGAGCACCCGATGAGCCCATTTTTCTGGAAAGTTTAACACCGGCTCGGAAGTTCACGAAACGCTGCCAGAGTGAGTTAGGGGGCATGTAAGGTCCATTGGGTGTGCTTGAAATGCGTTTCGATCCGGTGCCGCGTTTTCGTTCGCACGGATTTCGGAGCACCCGACGTGCCCGTTTTTGCGGAAAGTTTAACACCGGCTCGGAAGTTCACGAAACGCATGCCGGAGTGAGTTAGGGTGCATATGAGGTCCATTGGGGGCGTTTGGGACGCGTTTTCGTTTGCACGGAGTGAGTTAGGACGAAATCGACGCAAGTATGTTTTCGTGGATTAAAGAGTGTTCGACCCTTACATTGGCAATGGAGGATCATTGCGATTCATCAAGACTCCCGCGAGTATCCATCCTACGTCGAGAAGATCGGGCAACCCCGTAACGGTGTGTTTGAAATGCATTTCGATCCGGTGCCGTGTTTTCATTCGCACGGATTTCTGAGCACCAGAAGAGCCCGTTTTGGTGGAAAGTTTAACACCGGTTCGGAAGTTCACGAAACGCATGCCGGAGTGAGTTAGGGCGCCTATGAGGTCCATTGGGTGTTTGAAACACGTTTCAATCCGGTGCCGTGTTTTCGTTCGCACGGATTTTAGAGCACCCGACGAGCCCGTTTTTGTGGAAAGTTTAACATCGCTCGGAAGTTCGTGAAACGCGATAACGGAGTGAGTTAGGCGCATATGAGGTCCATTGGGGGTGTTTGGGACGCATTTTCTGCCGGTGCCGCGTTCTCTTTCGCACGGAGTTAAGAGCACCCGACGAGCCCATTTTGTTGGAAAGTTTAACACCGGCTCAGAAGTTCACGAAACGCATACCGGAGAGAGTTATGCTGCATATAAGGTCCATTGGGTGTGCTTGAAATGCGTTTCGATCCGGTGCCGCGTTTTCGTTCGCACGGATTTCAGAGCACCCGACGAGCCCGTTTTTCTGAGAAGTTTAACCCCGGTTCGGAAGTTCACGAAACGCAAGCCGGAGTGAGTTAGTGCGCATATGAGGTCCATTGGGGGTGTTTTTGACGCGTTTCAATCTGGGGCCGCGTTTTCATTCACACGGAGTTCAGAGCATCCGACGAGCTCGCTCTTGTGAAAAGTTTAACCCGCTCGGAAATTCTCAAACGCCGCCGAGTGAGTTAGGGGACATATAAGGTCCATTGGGTGTGTTTGAAACGCGTTTCGATCCGGTGCCGCGTTTTTGTTCGCACGGATTTCAGAGAACCCGACGAGCCCATTTTTGTGGAAAGTTTAACACTGGCTCGAAAGTTCACGAAACGCGTGCCAGAGAGAGTTAGGGCGCATGTGAGGTCCATTGGGTGTGTTTGAAACACGTTTCGATCCGGTGTCGTGTTTTCGTTCGCACGGATTTCAGAGCAGCCGACGAGCCCGTTTTTCTGGAAAGTTTAACACCGTCTCGGAAGTTCACGAAACGCTGCCGGAGTGAGTTAGGGTGCATATAAGGTCCATTGGGTGTGTTTGAAACGTGTTTCGATCCGGTGCCGTGTTTTCGTTCACACGGATTTCAATGCACCCGACGAGCCCGTTTTTGCGAAAAGTTTAACACCGGCTCGGAAGTTCACGAAATGCATGCCGGAGAGAGTTAGGGCGCATATGAGGTCCATTGGGTGTGTTTGAAACGCGTTTCGATCTGATGCCGTGTTTTCGTTCACACGGATTTCAGAGCAGCCGACGAGCCTGTTTTTCTGGAAAGTTTAACACCGGCTCAGAAGTTCACGAAACGCTGCCGAAGTGAGTTAGGGTGCATATAAGGTCCATTGGGTGTGTTTGAAACACGTTTCGATCCGGTGCCGTGTTTTCCTTTGCACGGATTTCGGAGCACCCGACGAGCCCGTTTTTCTGGTAAGCTTAACAACGGCTGGGAAGTTCATGAAGTGCCTGCTGGAGTGAGTTAGGTGGCATATAAGGTCCATTGGGTGTGTTTGAAACGCGCTTCGATCCGATGCCGCGTTTTGTCAGACGATTTTAGAGCACCCACACTTCCGCTTTGTGGAAAGTTTAACACCGCCCTAAGTTCACGAAACGCATGCCGAGTGAGTTAGGCGCATATGAGGTACATTGGGGTGTTTGGGACGCGTTTCGATCCGTGCCGCTTTTGTCAGATGGATTTCGTGAGCACCCGACGTGCCCGTTTTTGTGGAAAGTTTAACACCGACTAGGAAGTTCACGAAATACATGCCGGAGTGAGTTAGGGCGCAGATGAGGTCCATTGGGGGTGTTCGGGACGCGTTTTCATTCGCACGGAGTTCAGAGCACCCGACGAGCACGGAGTTCAGAGCACCCGACGAGCTCAGAAGTTTTGTTTCAAACGAGTTTCGATGCGGTGCCGCGTTTTCGTTCACACGGATTTCAGTGCACCGGCGAGCCCATTTTTGTGGAAAGTTTAACACCGGCTCGGAAGCTCACGAAACGCCTCCCGGAGTGAGTTAGCGGGCATATAAGGTCCATTGTGTGTGTTTCAAACGCGTTTCGATCCGGTGCCACGTTTTCGGTCTATCGGATTTTAGAGCACCCGACGAGTCTATTTTGGTGGAAAGTTTAACACCGGCTCAGAAGTTCACGAAACGCATGCCGGAGTGAATTAAGGCGCGTATAAGATCCATTGGGTGTGCTTGAAATGCGCTTTTGATCCGTGCTGCGGTTTTCGTCGACGGATTTTGAGCACCCGACGAGCTCGTTTTGGTGGAAAGTTTAACACCGCTCGAAGTTTATGAAACGCATGCGGAGTGAGTTAGGCGATATAAGGTCCATTGGCTGTGTTTCAAACGAGTTTCGATGCGGTGTCGTTTGTTGTCAGACGGATTTGTGTACCGATTTGAGCCGTTATTTGGAAAGTTTAACACCGCTCGGAAGTTCACGTAAACGCATGCCGAGTGAGTTAGGCGCATATGAGGTCCATTGATGGTGTTTGGGACGCGCTTTCTTCCGTGCCGCGCTTTGGTGGAAAGTTTAACACCGCTCGGAAGTTCATGCAACTCATGCTGGAGTGAGTTAGGGCGCATATAAGATCCATTGGGTGTGTGATGTGGATTCGCACGTGTCTTGTACTTTTCAGTTAAATATATTAATCAACTGGAAGGAATTATTGAGCCGCATGAAATATTGTCAGGTGAACTCATTCCAAACTAAATATAATGTTGTTATTCATAAGAATGGAATACTATCTCATGTTATCAAATGGTGCAATCTTAGGTTTGTCAATGGCAAAACAATGGAGAGGCAAAAGGAAGAAGAACCACATTATGTGCCAAAGACATGAAGGAAAAAAGCCCATGCAGTGGAAGAGCAAAAGGGAGAAGCCAAAGGACTTAAACTACAAGTTTTGGATAAGATTTTCAAGCCCAATTCATACCTCCCGCAAGGTCAATTGGATTCAAACTCGGATTCATCTCAGAATTCAATTCGGATTCGGTTCGGGACAGCCTGATAGGCAGTTACTAAAAAGATCATAACTTTCACAAACGGAGTCCGATTTAGGTGTTCTTATATTCGTTGGAAAGATAATTTCAAGGCTACGCAATGGATCTAGTCCGAACATCAAATTCATCACGGATCAAAAGTTATGGCTGAAACAATGTGATGGCTCAGAAATCTAGTTTCCTTTGTGTGAGAGTTCGTATCTAAAACCATATAGGGTTGAGTTGTAATGGGTTTGTGGACTCTATGGACGCCCCAAGGTCCTATATAAGTCATGTATTGGTAGCCTAAGGGCTCGCACCACCTTTGAGAATAACCAATGTATTAAACTTTGTTCGAGTTTATCATTGTCACTAAATTCCGTGAGGAAATTAGGAGTGTTCTTCAATCAAGATCGCTCAACCTTTCCGGCCTGGGAATTGGGTGCACGATAGATCGTCGCTGGTGGTCGCGAAATCAACGCAAGTGTGTGTTTTGGCGGATTAAAGAGTGTTCGACCCTTGCATTGGCAATGGAGGATCATTGCGATTCATCAAGACTCCGCGAGTATCCATCCTACGCCGAGAAGATCGGGCACCCGCATCGGTGTGTTTGAAATGCATTTCGATCCGTGCCGTGTTTTCATTCGCGACGGATTTGAGAGCACCCGACGAGCCCATTTTTCTCGAAAGTTTAACACCGCTTGGAAGTTCACGAAACGCTGCAGTGAGTGAGTTAGGGGCATGTAAGGTCCATGGTGTGCTTGAAATGCGTTTCGATCCGTGCCGCTTTTGTTCGCATGGATTTCAGAGCACCCGACGTGTCCGTTTTTGTGGAAAGTTTAACACCAGCTAGGAAGTTCACGAAATGCATGCCGGAGTGAGTTAGGGCGCATATGAGGTCCATTGGGGGTGTTTGGGACGCTGCTGTCGCACGAGTGAGTTAGGTAAATCGATACGCAGGTGTTTTGGCGAATTAAAGAGTGTTCAACCCTTGCATTGGCAAATGAGGATTATTGCGATTTATCAGGACTCCCGCGAGTATCTATCCTATGTCGAGAAGATCGGACAACCCCGTATCAGTGTGTTTCAAATGCATTTCGATCCGGTGTCGTGTTTTTGTTCGCACGGATTTCAGAGCACCCGACGAGCCCGCTTTTTCCGAAAGTTTAACACCAGCCCTCAAGTTCACGCAAACGCCAAAGTGAGTTAGGGGCATGTAAGGTCCATTGGGTGTGCTTGAAATGCTTCGATCCGTGCCGTTATTGTCGCATGGATTTCGTGAGCAACCGACGTGTCCGCTTTTTGCAAAAGTTTAACACCGCTAGAAAGTTCACGTAAATGCATGCCGGAGTGAGTTAGGCGCATATGAGGTCCATTGGGGTGTTTGGGACGCTGCTTTCATTTGCACTGAGTGAGTTAGGCGAAATCGACGCAAGTGTGTTTTGGCGGATTAAAGAGTGTTCGACCTTTGCATTGGCAATGGAGGATCATTGCATTCATTAAGACTCCCATTGTGAGTATCCATCCCACGCCGAGAACATCAAGCACTCGTGATCGCTGTGTTTGAAATGCATTTCGATCCGTGTCGCGGTTTTCGTCGCATGTGCATTTCAGAGAGCACCCGTACGACGCTTTTTCTCGAAAGTTTAACACCACCTGAAGTTCACGAAACGCTACCAGAGTGAGTTAGGGGGCATGTAAGGTCCGTTGTGTGCTTGAAATGCGCTTCGATCCGTGCCGCTGCTCGCATGGATTTCGTGAGCACCCGACGTGTCCGCTTTTGTGGAAAGTTTAACACCAGCAAGGAAGTTCACTAAATGCATGCCGAAGTGAGTTAGGCGATATGAGGTCCATTGGGGTGTTTGAACGCCTGTCGTCAGACGGAGTTCGTGAGCACCCGACGAGCCCGCTTTTGGTGGAAAGTTTGACACCGGATCTAAGTTCACGTAAACGCAGGCGGAGTGAGCTAGGCGCATATAAGGTCCATTGGGTGTTTGAAACGCCGCTTCAATCCGGCCGCTTTTGTCAAGACGGAGTTCGTCAGAGCACCCGACGCCTGCTTTGGTCGAAAGTTTAACACCGCCTCTAAGTTCACAAAACGATGCCGGAGTGAGTTAGCGCATATGAGGTACATTGGTGTTTGGGACGCCGCTTTCGATCCGAGCCGCGCTGTCAAGACGATTTCAGAGCATCCGACTTGCCCGCTTTTTCGAAAGTTTAACACCGCCAGGAAGTTCACGAAATGCATGCCGGAGTGAGTTAGGCGCAGATGAGGTCTATTGGGGAGTTTGGGACGCTGCTGTCGCATGGAGTTCGAGAGCATCGCCGACGAGC
This sequence comes from Melocanna baccifera, assembly GCA_036346265.1. Classification (NCBI taxonomy): domain Eukaryota; kingdom Viridiplantae; phylum Streptophyta; class Magnoliopsida; order Poales; family Poaceae; genus Melocanna; species Melocanna baccifera. Next base: position 45,547 of record JAYEVJ010000221.1, read on the forward strand.
TCGCTTTTTGTGAAAGTTTAACACCGCTCGTAAATTCACAAACGTCCGGAGTGAGTTTGGGGCATATAAGGTCCATTGGGTGTGTTTGAAACACGCCGATCCGTGTCGCGCTGTTTCAGACGATTTCAGAGCACCCGACGAGCCCGCTTGGTGGTTTAACACCGCCTAAGTTCACGAAACGCCCTGGAGTGAGTTAGGGGGCATAAGGTCCATTGGGTGTGTTTGAAACGCGCTTTCGATCCGGTCCGCTTTCGCTTTGCATGGATTTTAGAGCACCCACAAGCCCGCTTTTGGTGAAAGTTTAGCACCAGCCTGAAGTTCACGCAAACGCATGTCCGAGTGAGTGAGGAGGGCATATGAGGTACATTGGGGTGTTTGGGACGCGCTGATCCGTGTGCGCTGCTTTGTCAGACGGATTTCAGAGCACCCGACGTGCCCATTTTTGTGCAAAGTTTAACACCGGCTAGGAAGTTCATGAAACGTGTGTTGGAGTGAGTTAGGGCGCCAATGAGGTCCATTGGGGTTGTTTCTGACGTGTTTTGATCCGCAGCCGCGTTGTCACGACGAAGTTCGTGAGCACCCGACGAGCCCGCTTTTGGTGGAAAGTTTAACACCGCTCCAAGTTCACGAACCGCCGTGAGTTAGGTATATAAGGTCCATTGGGGGTGTTTGAAATGCGCTTCGATATTTGCGCACGCTTTGCTCGCACACATTTCGTGAGCACCACGACAGCCCGCTTTTCGGAAAGTTTAACACCGCTTGAAGTTCACTAAACGCATGACGAAAGTTAGCATATGAGGTCCATTGGGGTGCTTGGGACGCGATTTTTTCCGTGTTGGGCGCTTGTTCTATCGATTTTAGAGCACCCGACGAGCCCGCTTTGTTGAAGTTTAACACCGGCTGGTTCACTAAACACATGCCGGAGTGAGTTAGGCGCATATAAGGTCCATTGTGTGGTTGAAACGCGGTTTTGATTCGTGTCGTGGTTTTCGCTCGCACGGATTTCGTGAGCACCGACGAGCCCGCTTTTGTAGAAAGTTTAACACCGCTCAAGTTTACGTAAACGCATGCGCGGAGTGAGTTAGAGCGCATATGAGGTCTATTGGGGTGTTTGGGACGCGCTTATTCCGGCAATGTCGTTATGTTGCGGCGGACGAGTTCGAGCACCCGACGCAGCCCGCTTTGGTGGAGTTTAACACCGCGCTCTGGTTCACGAAAACGACGAGTGAGTTAGGTCGCATGTAAGGTCCATTCGTGTGCTTGAAACGCTGCTTCGATCCGTGTCGGTTTACGTCAGACGGATTTCGTGAGCAACTGACGACCTTTTTGTGAAAAGTTTAACGCCGCCTGTGAGTTCACGAAACGCCACCGAGTGAGTTAGGGGCATATAAGGTCCATTGGGTCCGTTTGAAAGCGCCGATCCGTGCCGCGCTTTCGCTTGTACGCATTTCGTGAGCACCCGACGAGCCCGCTGTAGGAAAGTTTAACACCGCTTGGTAGTTCACTAAACGCATGCCGAGTGAGTTAGGTTGATATGAAGTCCATTGGGGTGTTTGGGACGCTGCTGTCAGACGGAGCTCGTGAGCACCGACAATGCCGCTTCAGTGGAAAGTTTAACACCGCATCGAAGTTCACGTAAACGCATGTCGGAGTAAGTTAGTGCATATAAGGCACATTGGGTGTGCTTGAAATGCGCTTTCGAGCACGGTGCCGTGTTTTCGTCGCACGAATTTCGTGAGCACCCGACGAGCCCATTTTTGTGGAAAGTTTAACACCGCTCGAAGTTCACGAAACGATGCCGAGTGAGTTGGTACGCTGGCTTTGATCCGTGCCGCTGCTTCGTCGCGACGGTTCGCAGAGCACCGACGAGCCCGCTTTTGGTGGAGTTTAACACCGCTCTGAAGTTCACGAACCGGCGCCGAGTGAGTTAGGTGCATATAAGGTCCATTGGGGTGTTTGAAACGCGCTTCAGCATAAAGGCACGTTTTCGCCAGCATGCATTTGAGAGCACCCGACGAGCCCATTTTTCTCGAAAGTTTAACACCGCGGTTGGAAGTTCACGCAAACGCATGACTTGAGTTAGCGCGATATGAGGTCCATTAGTGTTTGACGACGCGATTTTTTCCGTGTCGCTTTTTGTTCTATCGGATTTAGAGCACCCGACAGCCCGCTTTTGTTGGAAAGTTTAACGCCATTTCTAAGTTCACGAAACACATGCCGCAGTTGAGTTAGCCCGCATATAAGGTCCATTGGGCGTGTTTCAAACGCGCTTCGATTCGTGCCGTGGTTTTCGTCAAGACGGATTTTAGAGCACCGATGTGCCCGCTTTTGTGGTGAAAGTTTAACACTGGCCTTAAGTTTACGTAAACGCATGCCGAGTGAGTTAGGCGCGATATGAGGTCCATTGGGTTGTTTGGGACGCGCTTTGATTCATGGGTCGTGGATTTTCGCTCGCGACGAGTTCGTGAGCACCCGACGAGCCCGCTTTGGTGGAAAGTTTAACACCCGGCCGAAGTTCACGCAAACGCATGCCGGAGTGAGTTAGCGCATATAAGGTCCATTGGGTGTGTTTGAAACGCTGCTTTGATCCGTGGCTGCTGTCGTCGTAGCGATTTCAGAGCACCCGACGAGCCCGCTTTTTCGAAAGTTTAATAATAGCCTTAAGTTCACAAAAACGCATGCCGGAGTGAGTTAGGGGCATATGAGGTCCATTGGGTGTGTTTGAAACGCGCTTCGATCCGTGGCACGCTGTTCGTCGCGACGGATTTCAGAGCACCCGACGAGCCTATTTTTCTAGAAAGTTTAACACCGCCCGAAGTTCACGCAAACGCTCGCCGGTTGAGTTAGGGGCATATAAGGTCCATTGGGCGGTTTGAAACGCTGCTTCGATCCAGCGCTATGTTTTCGATCTATCGGATTTCAGAGCACCCGACGAGCCCGCTTTGGTGGAAAGTTTAACTCGCCTGAAGTTCACGAAACGCATGCCGAGTGGTTGGGCGCATATAATGTCCATTGGGTGTGTTTTAAACGCGCTTTGATCCGTGCCGCTGCTGTCAAGACGAGTTCAAAGCACCCAACGAGCCTGCTTTGGCGAAAGTTTAACACCGCCTTAAGTCCACTAAACGCATGCCGGAGTGAGTTAGGCGCATATGAGGTCCATTTGGGTGTTTGGGACGCTGCTGTCACAGACGGAGTTCGCAGAGCACCCGAGCCCGCTTTGGTGGCAACTTTGACGCCGCTCTAAGTTCACGTAAACGCATGCCGGAGTGAGTTAGGCGCATATAAGGTCCATTGGGTGAGTTTGAAACGCTGCTTTCGATCCGGTACACGCTGTCAAGACGAGTTTAGAGCACCGACGAGCCCGCTTTGGTGGAATCAAAAATATGACCAGCAAACAAGACAAAACTAAAACGGACATAAATTCAATTTAGCTAACCAAATGATGCGGATACGCATTTGTCTTGTACTTTTCAGCTAAATATATTATTCAATTGAAGGAATTATTGAGCCGCATAAAACATTGCCAGTGAACTCATTCCAAACTAAATATAATGTTGTTATTCATAAAAATATAATACTATCTTATGTTATCAAACCGGCATTCTTAGGTTTGTCAATGGAAAAGCAAGGGAGAGGCAAAAGGAAGAGAATAACCACATTAGGTGCCAAAGACATGAAGGAAGAAAGCCCATGCAGTGGGAGAGAAAAAGGGAGAAGCCTAAGGACATAAACTACAAGTTTTGGATAAGATTTTCAAGCCCAATTTGTACCTCCTACAAGGCCAATTGATTCAAACTCGGATTCAACTCAGAATTCAATTGGATTCGGTTTGGACAGCCTGATAGGCAGTTACTAAAAGGTCATAACTTCCACAAATGAAATCCGATTTGGGCGTTCTTGTACTCGTTGGAAAGATAATTTCAGGGGCTACGTAATGGATCTGGTCCCAGTATCAAATTCATCATGGATCAAAAGTTATGTCTGAAATAATGTAACAGCTGTAAAATCTATTTTCCTTTTGTGAGAGTTCGATCTAAAATCATATAGGTTGAGTTGTTCTAGGTTTATGGACTCTATGGACGCCCAAGGTATTGGCAGCCTAAGGGCTCAGACCACCTTGAGAATAATCAATCTACTAAAATTTGTTCGAGTTTTATCATTACTACCAAATTCCTTCGGGAATTAGGGGTATTCTTCAATCAAGATCGCTCAGCTTTTCCATCGAAATTGGTGCACGATAGATCTTCGCTGGTGGTCGCGAAATCGACGCGAGTGTGTTTTGGCGGATTAAAGAGTGTTCGCCCTTGCATTGGCATTGAGGATCATTGCGATTCAACAAGACTCCCGCGAGTATCCATCCTACGCCGAGAAGATCGGTCACCCCGCATCACTAAACTAACAAATTAAAAGGCACAACAGGTTTGGACAGAGGAAATAAACTCTTTTTGTAGGGCAATTTTTTTTGGACAATAGGACATGAAACAAATCAATCTACTAACTAGGGATACAAGAAATCCTACCGATCAACCTGGCTCTGATACCACTTGATGAGGCGACGGGGTCCCGATCTTCCGATAGGATGGTAAGTTCGATTTGAGGGAGAATGACTTTGACGATGCGGCTACTAACTGGTCATGACCAGAACGCCAAGCAATCGCTAAACCACACTCTGAGTTGTTATCAACTGTGCTAAGAACGCTGTTGACCTAACGACGAAGGTCTATTCCTGCATGCAACCGAAGAACACGCAAGAACAAGATAAAAAAGTAATCTCAAATTGCAAATAGGATTGAAATACTTGAATTTGTTGAAATTCTGAATAAGGATCTTAACAGGTGGTCGTCCGACACAACTGAAGATACAAGTTGCAACACAGGCAAACTAAACATAAACAAAATGCAAGAAAACTAGAGGGGTGCGACCTCCTTAAATAAGGGAGTGGAAGCCACACAAACTAAGAAAACAAGGGGTGATATAATTTTACTATTCACATGAACAGAGCACACCCATAAATTGTGGGGTAACACCTTCTCTTTGGCCCATGCTACAAGGCCCGATTGAGCCCAAACAGATGGTATAGCAACTTCTTTTGATGATTGCAGGTCGTGATAGAAGGAATTTGAAGGCAAAGCTAGATCTGTTGGAAAGAAGACGAAAATCTTTTCATCAAGTACTCATGGACCTCAAACGAACTCGCTTGTAAAAGTTATGCTTGTTTGAAGTTGGACCTATGGCTGAATCTGAACTGATCTGGAGGCCGAATTGGATTTCAAAACGTGTTCCACTTGAACTCTTGGTTGAATTGGTCCAAAAGTGACGTGGTGACCATGAGGAAGAGTTGGGGGAGACGTCGATATGATCTTGACATATTGGTTGCCTCCCTTTTGGTAGATCCCAACTACGAGCTCGTAGTATTAATGAATCCTCCTTGTATAGTCGATAATTTATGTGATGCGAAGATCTCTTGTAATTCGAACAAAGAACCATTGCTAATTTGATTGTAACCACTGGGGCCATGTCCTCATCACTTTGTTTTAGGATTACCTCGCACAAAGAAGGGGAGAGATAGAGTTTTTGTGGTGGTCGATAGATTTTCTAAAATAGCACATTTTATACCTTGCTATAAGAGCGATGATGCAACAAATGTTGCTGATTTATTTTTCAGAGAGATTGCTATAAGAGCCATTATTTCAGATCGAGATGCGAAGTTTTTGAGTCACTTTTGGCGACATTATGGGCTAAATTGGGTACTAAGTCGTGCTGTTTTACTACTTGTCGCCCCAAACAGATAGACAAACTGGTTGTCAACCGCACGCTATCAAGTATGTTGAGGGCTATCTTGAAGAAAAACTTGAAGGCGTGGAAGAATGTCTACCTTATGTAGAATTTGCTTACAATAGATCGCTGCACTATACCACAAAGATGAGCCCTTTCGTAGTATATGGCTTTAACTCGTGCTTCTATTGATTTATTGCCTATTGCCATCTCTGAAAAAGTGAATTTAGATGCTAAGAAGTGTGCTGAATTTGTTCTTAAATTGCATAAAACAAGTAAAGAAAACATAGAGCGCACAATGCTAAGTATAAGATTGCCGTAGTCGTGGTAGAAAGAGTTTAACTTTTGAACCCGTGATTTAGTCTGGTTGCATTTGCGTAAAGATAGATTTCCTGATTTATAAAGTCTAAGATGATGCCTAGAGCTGATGGTCCATTCAAGGTGTTAGCTAAGATTAATGATAATGCATATGCTTGATCCAAGAGAATTGGAGTTAGCCTTACATTTAATATTGCAGATTTGATGCTATATTTGGAAGAAGAAGAAGAACTTGAGTCGAGTACGACTCAAATGCAAGAAGGGGAGGATGATGAGGACATTCCTTCCATGGATACAACTCATCCACAACAAGGACCACTTACTCGAGCTCGTGTTCGTCAACTTAATTACCAGGTGAATTCATTCCTAGGTTCATATATTACTGAGAATAGCCCGCTACCTAATGCAAGCGATTTAATCGTGGTTAGGAACTTGGGAAAGGATGAAGGAAAGGGACATTGAGTCATGGACATGCAAGGAAGGAATCATGGAGGTCACCACGTCACTTTGGGATCAAGTCAAGCAAGAATCTGAGTTGGACACGTTCGAATCGGGTCGGATCACGCGATGGTACCACATTCAAATGGGCATAACTTCCTCATACTGACTCCGCTTGGGGCGTTCTTATATTTCATGGAAAGCTTATGAAATCTACTTTCCAATGGATCTAACTTCAGCTTCAAATTCCATCCGAGCCGGCCACAATCATCAAAATAATCCATGTTGATTTCTGAGTCCGAGTCAAAAAGGGTGTCACACCACCTCTTGGGCCCATGGGCCTTGTAACCCTAGGGCGCCGCCCGGTCATTCTCTATATAGAGGCCGCCGCCTCAGCTAGGATTTGGATTTCATCGAGTTTAGGTTTAGCCATTGCGCAAACTTTTGTTCTTCAATTGTGTCTGACGACCACCGCCAAGACTACCTTCGAATCCCACCTTTGTTTTTCAATACCAACTTTGTTATTCGCATATCGATTGTCTTTTGTCTTATTCTTGCTAGTTCTTTGATTGCTTGCAGGATTGAACTGTGTTCAGGTTGATCGTGCTTCCAGAAGATCAATAACATCTCGGAGTTGGTTCGATTGCTAAGGCGCAAGCGACGCCAGCGGTGTAGTCGGATCGCCGTGGTCACCTCCATCGAAAATCGATAGTTATCAATCTCATCGAAAGATCGCACCCCGCCTCCATCATTTTCTTCCGCACCGCGCTTCATTCGCACGGTGTTCAAAGCACCGACGAGCCCGCTTGGTGGAAAGTTTAACACCGCTCGAAGTTCGCGAAACGCATGCCAAAGTCGCTAAGATGCATTTGAGGTCCATTGGAGGTGTTTCGACGCGCTTTGATCCGTGCCGTTGTTTTCGTCGCGACGGTGTTCGAGCACCCGACGAGCCCGCTTTGGTGGAAAGTTTAACACCGCTCGAAGTTCACGAAATGCATACCGGAGTGAGTTAGGCGCATATGATGTTCATTGCGGGTGTTTCTTGACGCGCCGATCCGAGCTGCGCTGTCGCACACGCTTCGTGAGCACCCGACGAGCTCTGCTTTTGGTGGAAAGTTTAACACCGCTCGAAGTTCACGAAACGACATCGGAGTGAGTTACAGCGCATATGAGGTCCATTTGGGGTGTTTGGGATAAGTTTTCTTCCGGTGTCGCATTTTCGTTCGAACGGTGTTCAGAGTACCGATGAGCCCGTTTTGGTGGAAAGTTTAACACCGTTCGAAGTCCACTAAACATATACCGGAGTGAGTTAGGCGATATGAGGTCCATTGGGGTGTTTGGGACGCGCTTCGATCCGCTGTCGCGCTTTTGTTCGCAGACGGTGTTCAAAGCACCCGACGATCCCGCTTTTGGTGGAAATTTTAATACCGCTCGTAAATTCACAAACGATACCGGAGTGAGTTAGGACGATATGAGGTCCATTGGGGTTGTTTGGGACGCTTTCTTCCGATGCCGTGTTTTCGTTCGCACGTTGTTCAGAGCACCCGACAAGCTCGTTTTGGTGGAAAGTTTAATACCGGCTTAGATGTTCACGAAACACATACCGGAATGAGTAAGAGCACATATGATGTCCATTGAGGGTGTTTGGGATGCATTTTCTTTCGTGTCGCGATTTCATTCGTGACGGTGTTCGTGAGCACCCGACGAGCCCGCTTTGGTGGAAAGTTTAACACCGCCTGGTTCACAAAACGCATGCCGGAGTGAGTTAGGGCGCACATGAGCTAAATTGGGGGTGTTTGGGACGCGTTTTCTTCCGTGCCGCTGCTGTCAGACGGTGTTCAGAGCACCCGACGAGCCCGCTTTGGTGGAAAGTTTAACACCAGCTCTGATGTTCATGAAACGCTTGCCGAGTGAGTTAGGCGAATATGAGGTCCATTGGGGTGTTTCGACGTGTTTCGATCTGGTGCCACGCTGCTCGCACATAGTTCTGAGCACTCGACAATCCCGCTTTGGTGGAAAGTTTAACACCGCTCGAAAGTTCACGCAAACGAATGCCGAGTGAGTTAGGGCATATGAGGTCCATTGGGGGTGTTTGGGATAAGATTTCTTCCGTGCCGTATTCGTCAGACGTGTTCGTGAGCTCCGACAAGCCCGCTTTTGTGGAAAGTTTAACACCGCCTGGTTCACTAAACGCATGCCGAGTGAGTTAGGCGCATATGAGCTCCATTGGGGTGTTTGGGATGCTTCCGTGTCGCTTTTCATTCGCACGATTTTAGAGCACCCGACGAGCCCGCTTTGGTGAAAAGTTTAACACCGCTCGAAGTTCACGTAAACGCATGCTAGAGTAAGTTAGGCGCGATGAGGTCCATTGGGGTGTTTGGGATGCTTCTCCGTGCTACGCTGCTCGCATGGTGTTCGTGAGCACCGACGAGCCCGCTTTGGTAGAAAGTTTAACACCGCTCGTGGTTCACTAAACGCATACCGGAGTGAGTTAGGGCGCATATAAGGTTCATTGGAGGTGTTTGGGACGCGTTTTCTCGGTGTCGCGTTGTCGCGACGGTGCTCGTGAGCACCCACGAGTCCGCTTTCGTGGAAAGTTTAACACCGCTCGTGGTTCACGAAATGCATACCGTGGTGAGTTAGGGCATATGAGGTCCATTGGGGTATTTGGGACGCTGCTGTCAGACGGTGTTCGTGAGCACCCGATGAGCCTGTTTCAGTGGAAAGTTTAACACCAGCTCAGATGTTCACAAAACACATGCCGGAGCGGGTTACGGCGCATATGAGGTCCATTGGGGGTGTTTGGGATGCGTTTTCTTCCTGTCGTTGCTCGTCAGACGGTGTTAAGAGTACCCGACGAGCCCGCTTTGGTGGAAAGTTTAACACAGCTCGTAAATTCACGAAATGCAAACCGGAGTGAGTTAGGCGCATATAAGGTCCATTGGGAGAGTTTGGGACGCGCTTCCCGTGCCGCTTCGCTCGTGACGATGTTCGTGAGCACCCAACGAGACCGCTTCGTGGAAAGTTTAACACCGCCTGGTTCACGAAACAAATGCCGAGCGAAGTTACGGCGCATATGAGGTCCGTTAGGGGTGTTTGGGATGCGCTTCTTCCAAGGCGCTGCTGTCACGGTGTTCGTGAGCACCGGCGAGTCTGCTTTTGACGAAAGTTTAACACCGCTCGGAAGTTCATGAAACACATACCGGAGTGAGTTAGGTGCGATGAGGTCCATTGGGGTGTTTGGGATGCGTTTCGATCCGATGCCGCTGCTTTTGTTTACACGGTGTTCGTGAGCACCGACGAGCCCGCTTTGGTGGAAAGTTTAACACCGCTCAAGTTCACGAAACGATACCGGTGAGTTAGAGCGCATATGAGCTCCATTGGGGTGTTTGGGACGTGTTTTCTTCCGTGCCGCTTTGTCGCACAGTTGTTCGAGCACCCGACGAGCCCGCTTTGGTGGAAAATTTAACACGGCTCGTGGTTCACGAAATACATGCCGGAGCGAAGTTAGGGCGATATGAGGTCCATTAGGGGTGTTGAGACGCGCTTCGATCCGGTACTGCGCTTCGTCAGACGGAGTTCGTGAGCACTGACGAGCCCGCTTGGTGAAAATTTATACCGTTCGAAATTCACGAAACCCATGCCACGCCGCTAGCGGGCGATCCGAGGTCCTTTGGGCGTGTTTGGGACGCGCTTTCTTCCGCGCCGTGTTTTCGTCGCACAAGGTTCAAAACACCCGACGAGTCCTTTTGGTGGAAAGTTTAACACCGCTCGGAGGTTCACGAAACGCATGTCGGAGTGAGTTAGGCGCAATGAGGTCCATTGGAGGTGTTTGGGACGCGCTTTGATCCGTGCCACGCTGCTCGCGACGGTATTCAGAGCACCGACGAGCCCGCTTTGATGGAAAGTTTAACACCGCTCGAAGTTCATGAAACGCATGCCGGAGTGAGTTAGGCGCATATGATGTTCATTGGGGTGTTTCGACGCTGCTTCGATCCGTGCCGTGGTTTTCGTCGCACACGCTCAGAGCACCCGATGAGCCCGCTGCTCGCATGGAGTTCAGAGCACCCGTGATGTGAAAAACAATATTGCAATGCATACATCTTTGGTCACTATATACTCATCGGTTTGTGCAAAATAATGAGAATACCACAACAATTGGCTCTTACATATACCATATGATATGTTGTTCTTTTCGCTTTATCGCACTTTAGAAGTTCACGATGTGATAAGACTAAAAGTATTGATGACAAATATATATATCATGCATAAACGTTGTATTCTTTGTTTAGTATAATTCCAGGCTATCAAAAGCCGAGGACGGCTTTTCTTGAAGAAGAGGAGGATGATGCGGATACGCACGTATCTTGTACTTTTCAGTTAAATATATTATTCAGCTGGAAGGAAATATTGAGCTGCATGAAACATTGCCAGGTGAACTTATTCCAAACTAAATATAATATTTTTATTCATAAGAATAAAATACTATCTCATGTTATCAAATGGTGTATTCTTAGATTTATCAATGGCAAAGCAATGGAGATGCAAAAGGAAGAGGATAACCACATTAGGTGCCGAAGACATGAAGGAAAAAAGCACATGCAATGGGGGAGTAAAAGGGAGAAGTCTAAGAACTTAAACTATAAGTTTTGAATAAGATTTTTAAGCCTAATTCGTACCTCCCACAAGACCAATTGGATTCAAAGTCGGATTCAACTCAGAATTCAATTCGGATTCGGTTTGGGATAATCTGACAGGCAGTTACTAAAAATGTCATAACTTTCACAAACGGAGTCCGATTCGGGTGTTCTTATACTTGTTGGAAAGATAATTTCAAGAGCTACGCAATGGATCTAATCTTAGCATCAAATTCATCACGGATCAAAAGTCATGACCGAAATAATATGATAGCTGTAAAATCTAGTTTCCTTTTTTAAGAGTTCGATCTAAAACCATATAGTCAGGGCTGCTCGTATCATTCTTACACGTCAATCAGATCGCGGAAAGAATCGAAGAATCCCAAGTCATCCATCACGTGAAAATGCTGGTTGTTCGTGTAACCTAGGGTCAGCTTTGATTTGAAGCGTAGGTGGCGGAGCAGTCCTGAAGACATGCTTCCTACAGTTCTGAAAGATGCTATCGTATATGAGATCAAACTGCACGCTTCCTCTCTGTCGATTGATGACGAACGTCATGTGATCTGCCTCCACGATCTTGTAGTACCTGGTCGATTGTGCACCCGCAACGAAACAAGAGTCACGCGAGTGAAAATGGCTACGAGCTACTACTCGAAGAAGAGAAGTGAAACTACTCGAAGAGAGAGCAAACCAGATGCCCGGTTGAAGCGGATGGCAATCCGAATCATTCTCGACGAAGAGGCTCGGATGCTCCACCGGAATCCGAGGATGCGTCATGGAGATGGTGTTCAGCGCACCATCATTGTCCTCCCAATCTTCGTCCCTGCCACCACAAAAGGTTAATTTCCTAAATTGATATTTTTAATGGTGAGAAAATCTTATTCAGTCACTGTACATAATACTACGGAAGTAACCGATCGGTTATCGCTGGTATTCGATATTACGAACTATGAAAATAAGCAATACTAATCTGCTCATATTGGTTTTTACTTGATTTCTGCTTAGATAAGTTAAAGATGGTATGAACACTCGGCTTCTTGAAGTGGCTTCCTACTTCTCTCGCTAGATAAAATAGAGCGCTAGGTGCATCACCCACCCTCCTCTTGTTTCTCACATACGATGTATCTTTCACTCACTTTTACACCGTCGCCCACTCCTTCTAAAAACAACTCCTTTTAAATACTATTATTCATTTCCGATAAAAAATTATAAACTATAACAAAAAAAATCATCATTAAAATCTAATACGAACACCGTAATGAACCAGTGGCAGTGGAACTCTCCACACGGTGACCGACCTGTAGCCTTTGTAGGGCGGCTCGGCGGCGGGGTGGCGCCACCGGCACAACTGCATGACGCGGATGAACAGCAGCGGGTGGATCCGCAGCACGCTGGACGGCACGGTGACGCCCCTGACCTTGGCCGTCCGCCTGCTGGCGTAGCTGGAGTAGAAGGTGCACGGGAACGTGCGCACCCGTGCGTTAATCGTCGCGGCGCCCTGGATGGTGAGGTCGGGCAGGATCCAGTCGCCCGTGGCGAAGGGCCCCGCGGAGCCGGCAAGCAGGTCGGCGAGGCCCGACACGCCGGCCGCGCGCCACGACATGCCGAAGTGGTCGAAGCCGAAGTCGTAGTAGCGCTTGAGCCACGAGACGTCGAGCCAGTGGTAGAGGATGCAGCCCACCCGGCAGATCTGGAGCAGGCAGACAGGCTTGAGAGACTTGCCGTCTTCCGGCCTGGCATGCATGTACGCACGTTACGGACTTGCCATTTGAGCAGAGTCGTCGCGTAGAAAGGTGCGAAATGGTGAAGATTTTGTTGCGTGTGATAATGGGACGTCTGGTGGTGTACTCACTGCATTCCGTCGAGGTAGGCTCGCGTGGTGCCGTTGAGTGCGCCGGATAGGGAGGTCACGCTCAGCACCCAGTTCTCGGAGGTGTCCTCGTAGCCCTCAAACGCCTGGCGAGATGATGCCCAGTGCAGTACATGGTGCAACTTGTGTGTCAATCCCATGAGGAGATGAAGACAATATTGACAAGAAAGGAAGGAAATCGCAGAGCCACATCGATTATTACGGCTGTCTAATATGTTTACCACGAGAGAGGAACGAGATCAGTCACGTTTTTTTTCTCGAAAACGTAAGAAACGTTTCATTCAGTTAAGAGATAACAAAGACCAAGAGATGGCAGAAGCAAAGAGGCAGCGAATACAAAAAGGAGGGAGGGGAAAAAGAGAATAAGGGAGGTAGCTAAAGAGAAGCTGAAGACGACTGAGGAGCTCTACTGGTTAGGCTGTTAGGAGTGAGTCTAGACTTGAGGCGCCTGCTTTCGCCCACATACAACACTGCTGCTGGATGCAGTTGATCAGGTCATCGATCCAGAATTGCTTGCCTCTGAACCAAACGTTGTTGCATTCTTTCCAAATCATCCAAGGAATTAGCAAGAAAAAGCTATCCATCCCTTTTCTTTCACACTTCGGTAGTGATTTCTGGGCCACAGTCCAAAGGTCAGTCAAGGTGTAGGTGCTGTTAAAATCTAAGATAGAGGGGCAATGGAGCCAAGGAATACTCTGAACCATACGGTCTTAGCCATGTTGCAATGCAGTAGCAGGTGGTCAATTGTTTCAGGTTGTTGATCGCTAGAGCTTGAATGTTGTGTTTGTGCAGACGGAAGAAAGTCCAGCATCTCTAATGCAAAGCTACCAAATGAAGAATTTTACTTTCATTGGTACCCAGCTTTTCCAAAGTTGTTTGGCACAGGGAAGAAGGTTGCACCATGGAAAAGGGCCATATAAGCTGATTTAGCTGAGTAAATCCTGTTTGTTGTCCATCGCCAGACGATGACATTCCTGCTCAATCTGAAGGTGGAAATCCTTAAGCATGTTGAGCAAATGAAGAAAGTCTGCAATGGCATGCAAACAAAATGGGGAAGGGATAGATCCTGAATCCAAGTATGATTGGCGCCGAGTGACCTTCACCCTTTCCCAAAGAGCATGCAGCAACATTCTAACGGTTCGACCATGCAACCAATGATCTGTCCAGAATCTAGTTGAAGTGCCAGTCACACCAACGGCTGTCAAACCCTTGGTGCTACAGGATTTTGAGCAAGAAAGGCCATGCTAGGCTATCGAAAGCTTTAGCAATGTCTAGCTTGAGGGGAATTTTGTGCTCATTCAATCTTCGAAGCGCACGGATGGCACCTTGAATGAACTGAAATTATCGTGAATCGCCCGGCCTTTGATGAAAGTGCTTTGGCTCCTATTTACTAGGCTGTCCATGCGAGACTAGAGGCACAAGGCAAGAACTTTGGCTACGATTTTTGTGAAACTATGGAGGAGGCTGATGGACCTGAAATCTTTTGGGTGTTGCGCATCCGCCCTCTTGGGAATAAGGGTGATGAGTGACGAGTTTAGCCACTGGAAGCCCTCCGATCGGCACTGAAGAAAGCACGGATGGCCAACATGAAATCAGTCTTGATGACAGACTAGGTTGACTTGAAGAAGGTGCCGGTGAACCTGTTGGGTCCTAGAGCCTTCTCATCCGGCATGGATTGGATGGCTTCCCACACCTCCTTTTCGAAAATCGCAACGGAAAGGTTCTGCAGATTTACATAATCCAGACCAATTGCGTGGAGGTCAATGGCCTGGGTGGCAGGAACATCCGTGCCAAATACTGCACCGAAATAGGAGTGTAATACATCCGCCATAGATCTGTGATCATGATAGGAGGCTCCTTCGTAAGATCCTATTTTTGTTGTTACGATATTTTGCATAGGCACGAAAGAAATTCGTGTTAGCGTCCCCCCTCACTTATCCAGAGCAAATGGGAACACTGCCACAGCAAGGAACGCTGCAGGGAGCAGAGAGCAAGATACCGAATTTTCAATCATTTTCGGAAGGTGGCTTCGTCGCTGGAAAGTGTGCGAAGCTCTTAAGTTCTATCTAGAAGGGCGCTGATCTCAGACGCCATAAGGATTTGGAGTCTAATGTTCACAAACTTGGCTTGATTCTAGTGTTAGAGCTGTTAGTGATATGCCTTAGAGGCAACCATGAAGATGATTGTATCACTTCTATGTTTATGACCTTTGAATAATATATTATTTTGTCTCTTCAATAAATATCTTTAATATTGATCAACAAGTATGTGACTTGTTCGTGAAACTCTTTGTTTATGTTTTTGATATTATTCTAAATTATCCCTGATCTTATATCATTATGTGGGACAATTATGATTTACAGATCAGCACATGTATTGATTGATGATCATGTTTCATGATCATGGATATGGGATATCAAATCAATAATATGGACACATGTTAGAGAACATGGTGTTGGATTGACCCACCATGAGACATCATGGAAATTGTTATATTCTTAAGTGTCATCAGCTTGGTCTCATATATAGCGATGTGGGATCTTTAGACATGAGATCGCCATTATTTGCGACATGTGTAATAGTTTACTTAGGGGTTACCAAACACTACTCCGTGATCGTGGTCATAAAGGTAGCTTTCAGATTTACTATAAAACATGCGAAGGAATATGAGCGATCAAGATGGAATTTGCCCTCTTATATAACAGAGAGATATCTCTGGGCCCTCGATGTGATTGGATTAAGAAAGTGCATGACTATGCCGAATGTGGTTGAAGAGTCAATCACAACCGAGTAATCCATCAAAGGTTCGAGTAAAGGATCGAGCTATCATAGGATGGCACGCTTCTCGCCTTGAGTTCGATCCGATATTGTGACGCAAAGAGATCCGCATAAGCATTATATAGGTTCGTCCGATATGATCTTTATGTATATTTTAAGTTCGTTATGTCCTACTAGGGACCACTACCGACCTATGGATGGAGTTTTGCCTATGGCCAAATGTACATGAACCTGCTGTGGTCACACATTTAATGGGCTGGAACGATAAGGGTCCTGATGATGGTTTCCGAGTGGGCTTCCATATCCACTCGTGATCGGATATGGATCCGATTGGAGGCTATATAATGGAAGGTACGGGGCTGAGGAGACATCCCAAGAAACCCTAGCCGCCACCTCTTATAACCCCGCCAGACGCTGGTGCTAGCACATTAACGCACGGTGTTCCTCCCAGACGTGTGGACCTCGAGAGGCATCGCTACGATCGCGCGCCGATCGACGATCGCAAGGAGGACACGCTTGGCCGGAGGACGATCGACTACTACGCGCTACACCGACGACGCTCTTCGTTGAATCACCGCTCGACTTACTCACTGCATCGCGTTTTGTGGTAACAATCTATGATCTCTTTACTCGTATGGCTTCCGATTTTTGGGTAGAATTTTTTAATTCACGCTAGTGTAGCCTACCCGTATCCTAATAGTGGTATCGAGCCATCCTCGTAGTATTTGATCTAGATTGGTCGATATAGTTGATATGTGGTAGTAGTAGATTCGATCTATTATCGTTTACGCTAGGTTCATGTGATAGATCTTTCGCGGCATGGATTGATTAGATCAATCACCATAAGGGGTTGAAATAGGTATGAGTTGATAGCATCATGTGGCCAAAAGATTAGTTCGTGCTCCTTCTTTGATGTACGCGCGACTTGCCTCTACCGGCCGGAATCACCATCGGGCTAATCGCACGCACACCGTGAGATCGAGCCAATAGATCGAGGTCTTGTGTTGCGGTCTCTCAAGTATATCGATCGCGATGATCAATATGATTGATCTAATGAAAATTGAGACATTTTGAATGTCTCGATTTGGGTTGATTTGATCGCCCGATGAGATTTTCATAGCAATTTTATAGATGCGATCTATGTAATTCCCTCGACTTCGCCACGACCGCCAGCAGGATCACCGCTATGCGCATATATAGATTGTTATACAAACACATTCATGTCGTGGTGGTAGAATGCATTCTGATTTAACTTGTTTTTGCAGGAATGATGTGAGTGGTATGGCATAGTTGTATATGTGATGCATGTGTGTTTTGGTGACCTGTGTGTCGTATTAATCACAGCTGGGTTGACGCTGTTCTTTAATTGTATAACGACCTGCGTGTCGACTTGTGATGCTTGATCTTCTCATGTAATTCATTTGCCAGCTATTAGTTGTAATAGTTTAGTTCTTTACCATAGAGGCTTCAAGCACGATGACAAAGAGGACAGGAAGTGTGGCGAAGGAGATCACTGTGGAACCATGGCGATGGCGACCACTACGATTCAAAAGGCCATATTATTCATAGTATAATGTGATTATATGCATGTGATGTTTATTTTCTGTCATACTATTCTTTTATGCCATACCTGTAGAGGATGTATTTTTCATGATAGAATAGTATTCCTCTAGAAATATTAAGTAAAACTTGATGCCCTTCTAATAGTTACACCTATCAAAATTTTGATCATTAACTAGTAGGTCTACCAAAGTAGGGTACCATTAATTATCTTAATAAGATAGGGTAAAGTGCTGGGCACTTCATGTATAATATTGGTTTAACTTGACTAGTCTATCAAAATAGTTTTGGGTCTAGGGGCATAATGTTGAGACCGGGACATATAGATGTCACTCAACAAACAAGAGTTGCATATGATGCAATTAGCAAGGAGTTGTTTACCTACGTCGCTAGGTTTTTAGCAGTGATGCCAAAACTCACTAGGACTTAGTGAAATATGGATCTTGATTCACTATATGTTATTGGAGGGTACATGATTTTAGACATATAGTGGGAGTATCTTTTATTAAATTGTTTAATGGAAGATTTCACAAAAACATAGTGTTGAATTATTGCATATATTTTTATGTTGTAGACAATGCCAACATCTACTTCCTCCACACCCAGCTTTAACTTGCATCAATTCTTGAGTAAGAAAACTGAATGGAACAAACTTCATTTATCGTACCGCAACTTGAAAATTGTTCTCAAGCAAAAAGAAGGAATATGTTCTAGAGATTCCATATCCAGATGAACCACCGCAGATGCTACTCGTGCTCAAAAGAATGAGTATGAGAAATATTGCAATGACTCACTTGATGTTAGCTGCCTTATACTAGTCGCCATGAACTCGAGCTTCAAAAGTAATATGAAAACACTGATGCCTACAATATGATTGTGGGACTTAAAGACATGTTTGAGAACCAAGTAAGAGCTGAAAGGTACAACACCTCTAAGTCATTGTTTGCGCAAGTTAGTCAAGGAAGTCCGGCCACCCTCATGTGATTAAGATGATTGGTTACATTGAGAGTTTGGAAAACTTGTTTTCCCTTGGCCAAGAGTTGACTATCGATATGATCCTCCGCCGCCCCCACGAGCTTCGAGCTACCATTTTGAATTTTCATATGAATAACATGGAAAAGTCAATGACCGAATTGCATAGGATGCTCAAGTCAGAGAGGATAGCATTAAGAAAAGCTCTAATCATATGATGATGGTTCGTAAAACTACCAACTTCAAAAAGAAGAATTACAAGGCTTTCAAAGAAAAGAAAGAACATGGATAAAACTCAAGATGAGATCTCGAGTACCAAATCTAAACTTCGTAAGCCTAAGGTTGGTGCTGACTGATACTATCTCGCTACCATTACCAAGGAACTGGACATTGGAAGAGGAACTGCAAAAGTACTTGGCGAATCGAAAAGAAAAAGGGAAGTAAGACTTCTACTTCAGATATAAATGTTATAGAAATAAATATTACTACTTCTCATGTTAGTTCTTGGGTATTCGATACCGGATCGGTTGCTCATATTTGCAATTCGATTTAGGGGTGATAAGGAGTAGGAGTTTAGTAAGAGGCGAGGTTGATCTTCGCATGGGCAATGGAGCAAAAGTCATCTGCGCTATTGCTGGCACTTTACCATTATCTTTACCCTCGTAATTAGTTTTGGAATTGAATAATTGTTACTATGTTCCCGCTTTGCAAAAACATTATTTCTCGCTTCATATTTGGGAGCAGAAGGTTATGAATTCAGAATAAAGAACAATTATTGTTCAATTTATTTGAATTACATGCTTTATGGCTATACTCCATTGATAAATGGATTATATGTTTTAAATCTTGAGGATGTGCCTATCTATAACATTAATGCTAAGACTTCGGCCTAATAATTTGAATCCCACCTATATTTGGCATTGTCGTTTGGGTCACATAAATGAGAAGCGCATAGTGAAGCTTCATAAAGATGGTCTTCTAAACTTATTTGATTTTGAATCATTTGAAATATGCGAGTCTTGTTTACTTGGCAAAATGACTAAGACACCTTTCACTGGTCTAGGTGAGAGGGCAAATGACTTGTTGGGCTTAGTACATTCGGATGTATGTGGACCAATGAGTTCAACGGCCAAAGGTGGTTTTCAAGATTTCATAACTTTTACCAATGATTTTAGTAGATATGGATACATCTACCTAATGAGGCATAAGTCTGAATCATTTGAAAAGTTCAAGGAATTTCAAAATGAGGTACAAAATCAACTTGGCAAGACAATTAAAGCTCTACGATCAGATCATGGAGGTGAATATTTGAGTCATGAGTTTGGTGATCATTTAAAGCAATGTGAAATTATTTCACAGCTAACTCCGCCAGGAACACTTCAATGGAATAGGGTGTCTGAACGACGGAATCGGACCTTGTTAGACATGGTTCGGTCTATGATGAGCCAATCTGATCTGCCATTGTCTTTTTGGGGGTATGCTCTAGAAACAATGCTCACATTAAATAGGGTTCCATCAAAAGCAGTAGAGAAGACACCATATGAGATATAGACTGGGAAACGTCCAAGGTTGTCTTTTCTCAAAATATGGGGATGTGAAATATATGTAAAACGTTTGACGTCTGATAAACTCACACCTAAATCTGATAAATGCTTCTTTGTGGGGTATCCTAAAGAAACTAAAGGATATTACGTTTATAAAAGGGTTGAGAACAAAGTGTTTGTTACCCGAAATGGTGTATTTATGGAGAAATAGTTTCTCTCAAGAACAGTTAGTGGGAGCACGGTGAGACTCGAAGAAATTCGAGAGACATCAGAAAATGTTTTGACTCTTAATGAATTCGAACAGAGTGTACAAGATGTTGTAGAAACTGTGGAAGAGACACCAGCCCTACGTAGGTCTGAAAGGCCATGCCAATTGCCGATAAGATATCGACATGATATTTTATTGTTTGACAATGATGAGCCTAAAACTTATAAGGAAGCGATGATGGACCCGCACTCTAAGAAATAGGTTGGAGCCATGAGATCCAAACTCAATCCATGTATGATAATCAAGTTTGGAACTTGATTGATACACTGATGGTGTTAAAACCATTGAGTGCAAATGGGTTTTTAAGAAAGAGAAATATATGGATGAAAATGTTCATATCCATAAGGCACGATTGGTGGTGAAGGATTTTAAACAAATTCAAGGTGTTGATTATGATGAAATCTTCTCGCTACCGCTATGCTTAAGTCTATTTGGATCATTCTAGCTATTGCTGCATATTTCAATTATGAGATATGGCGATGGATGTCAAAACGCTTTTCTAAATAGGAACCTAAGTGAGGATGTGTACATGACACAACCCGAGGGTTTTGTCGATCTCTAAAATGCTAGAAAGATATGCAAACTTCAAAAATCTATCTATGGATCAAGCAAGCTTCTGAGTTGGAACATTCATTTTGATGAAGTAGTCAAAGGTGGCTTCATCAAAAACAAAGAAGAGCCTTGTATTTACAAAAAGCTAGTAGGAGCGCACTTGTTTTTCTGGTTCTATATGTTGATGATATATTATTGATCGAAAACGATATTCCTATGCTTCAATCATAAGTCTTCATTAAGAAATAGTTTCTCTATGAAATACTTAGGAGAGGCAGATATATCTTGGGTATAAAGATCTATAGAGATAGAACTAAAAGGCTAATTAGATTAAGCCAAGATACATACATTGACAAAGTGTTGAAGCGGTTCAACATGCAGGATTCCAAGAAGGGTTTTTGCCTATATCACATGGTATTAGTCCTAGTAAGGCTCAATGTCCTTCGACACCGAGATAAGCGAGACCGGATGAGTAAGATTCTATATGCTTTCATCATTGGGTCTATCATGTATGTCATGCTTTATACACGCCCAGATGTATCATATGCTCTAAGTGTTACGAAAGATCGCTAGATCCAGTGAAGGTCACCGGATAGTCAGTAAAGAATATCCCAAATATTTGAGAAGGACTATGCATGTGTTCCTTGTTTATGGAGGTGAGGAAGAACTAGTCATAAATGGTTACTCTGATGCTAGTTTCCAAACCGATAAAGATGATTTTCGATCGCAATCTGGGTTTGTGTTTTATCTCAATGGAGTAGTGAGCTGCGAAGGAGGATGTTTGGATAAAAAAATTTATCTCCGAGCTGGGTGTGGTCTCTAGTGCTTCTAGTCCAATGAATCTCTATTGTGATAATAGTGGAGCAATTGCGCAAGCCAAAGAGCCTAGATCACATCAAAAATCTAAGCACATACTTCGGCGTTTTCACCTCATTCGCGAGATTGTAGATAGATGTGATATTAAGATATGCAAAGTGCACACTGATTTGAATATTGCTGATCTGTTGACAAAGCCTCTTCCGCAACCAAAGCATGAGGTGCACACAGGAGCTATAGGTATTAGATAATTACATGATTGACTCTAGTGCAAGTGGGAGATTGTTAGTATATGCCCTAGAGGCAACCATGGAGATGATTGTATCACTTCTATGTTTATGACCTTTTGAATAATATATTATTTTGTCCCTTGAATAAATGTCTTTGATATTGATCAACAAGTATGTGACTTGTTCGTGAAACTCTTTGTTTATATTTTTGATATTATTCTAAATTATCCTTGATCTTATATCATTATGTGGGACTATTATAATTTACAGATCAGCACATATATTGATTGATGATCATATTTCACGGATCACGGATATGGGATATCAAATCAATAATATAGACACATGTTAGAGAACATGGTGTTGGATTGACCCACCATGAGACATCGCGAGAATTATTATATTCTTAAGTGTCATCGCTGGTCTCATATATAGTGTATGTGGGATCCTTATATCTCGAGATCGCCATTGTTTCCTATATGTCTAATAGTTTACTTAGGGGTTACCAAACACTACTCCGTGACTGGACGGTCATAAAGGTAGCTTTCGAGTTTACTATGAAACATATGAAGGAATATGAGCGATCAAAATGGAATTTGCCTCTCCTATATAACAGGAGAGATATCTTTAGGCATCTCGATGTAATTGGATTAAAAAAGTGTATGGCTATGCCGAATGTGGTTGAAGAGTCAATCATAACTGAGTAATCCATCACAGGTTCGAGTAAAGGATCGAGCTATCATAGGATGACACGCTTTTCACCTTGAATTCGATCTGATATTGTGAGGCAAAGGGATCCGTACATAAGCATTATACAGGTTCGTCCGATATGATCTTTATGTATATTTAGGGTCGTTATGTCCCGCTAGGAATCGCTACCGACCTATGGACCGAAAAGGAGTTTTCGGCCCATGGTCAAATGTACATAAACCTATAGGGTCACACACTTAATAGGCTGGAACGATAAAAGTCTGGATGATGGTTTCCGAGTGGGCTTCCATATCCACTCGTATCGGATATGAATCTGATTGGAGGCTATATAATGGGAGGTGCGGAGCTGAGAGAGACATTCCAAGAAACCCTAGCCGCCACCTCTCATAACCCCGCCGCACGTTGGTGCTAGCACACCGACGCACGGTGTTCTCTCCTAGGACGTGTGGACCTCGGTAGAAGCGCCGCACGATCGCGCGTGCTGATCGACGATCGCAAGAAGGAGACGCTTGGCCGAGGACGATCGACTACTTTCGCCACACCGACGCTCTCTTCGCTGAATCGGCCGCTTCAACTCTACTTCACTGCACCGCGCATGTTGTGGTAACAATCAGAATCTCTTTACTCGCATAGCTTCTTGGTTTACGCGTAGAATTTTTTTAATTCGCGTTAGTGTAATCTACCCGTATCTCAACAGGAGCTCCTTCGCAGTGTTTTTGAAAAGATTGCCAAGGCGATGGAGGGGTTTGTCGAGGCGCACAGTACTCGTCCATCCCTTTCGAACAATCTGCTGGCCAGTGTCACGTTACCTTGTCATGGAGCATCTGCTGCAGGAGCCTGATGACCTGCGCGCCGGCCGAGTGGCCGACCAAGCGCACCGGGTGCTCCTCATCCCACACCGGGTAGTGCCCTGAAATTGAATCAAACGTGAGCCCGAATTCAAATTAACTAGCACCGAGACTGACTGACGAATCGAGCAAACGAATTGGAGTGGACAGTAACCAGACGAATCGATCCATGAGATCGCCCTCACCACGAGCGTAGGCTCTGCCGAACCGGGAGTGCCCGTACGTCCTGCTGTGCTCCTCCCCGTAGTCCACCCGCCCTCCTTTCAGGTAGTAGAAGAGCTCTCGTGCCCTGAAACGAAATATGCGCGTGTGGGCTTCACAAGCTAATTCATGGTTACGACGATACTGCCTCATGCACCTCTAGAATAGCAGTTAAATTCTTTTAATTTTGACAAATATATTATCTAAAATATATCGTTAGATATATAAAAATGATATGAATTAAGTTTTTAAAGGTGGTCTATCAGTTTATTCGTATTCGATTCTTTCATACAAATATTCACATTAAAACAAAAAATCATAAACTATAGTCATAAGCTATAAACTATAGTAAAAAAATAACCCACCCACCTGTCGTGGACGCTTGTCAGGGAACCCAAGTCCGGCACGAGCACTCGGTCGTCCTTCTTCTCCGCCCCGGCGAAGTACGACAACCCGCCCAGCCTCTGAGAGGAGGCCACATGATTAAACAACCAATTAATCCAATTTTGTCCAACCAAAAAACTGTCAGGCAGTTTTGAGTAAAAAATAGATTTGCTCGCAGACGACGCAGAGATAATAGCACTACTACTCTTAATCTTCTCTGTATTACTCCAATTTATCGTTATATAGCAATCAAACTCCGCCACGAGGAAAACAGAGAATCCAGTGAACAAAATGACAGCAACCAAACATCGGGATATGTATGAGACCACGTACGCCTTTGCCGAACCCGAAGATGCCGTGGACCAGCACGATCGGCGGCGCGGATCCATCAAGCACCGCCTCCTCCTCCTTGCCGACGTTCTTGGCCACGCCGCCATTGCCGCTGACTACGGCATCGACGGTCAGGTCCTCGACGAGGGCCTGCGAGAGGTCTCCGGCGACGGCGGTGGAGAAGATGTAGAAGCCGTAGGCCAGGTGGATGGCCGCGCAGACGAGCAGCTCGGCCAGGCCCAGGACGCCCAGCAGCGACGCCCTCAGCCACTTCCTCATCGCAATCTCACTTCTTTCTTCCTAGAGCTCGCCTGTCGCTTTGCCTGTGGTGATGCTGTTTCTTTGCGTGGCTTGTCTGCTTTGCAAGGTGCGCCGATGCAGTGCTGCTCTGGAGGGAAACCGCCTATCTGCAGAAGTCTAATACTTTGTGGGAGGTTTATATGTTGAGTTGGCAGCGACTCCACGCGATTCTCGTGCTGTCCGGGCTGTTATGGTACTTAGGGTTTCAATTATAGGCAAATATCAAAATACTTCTATACTACTTTTCTATAAATATGGGGTTTTATACCATGTAATAATAGACAATTACAAAATCAATAAAGCTCCCACCTTGATACTCTATTTCCCGTGTCTTGTGTATGCTATTGGATTGTTCTCAAAATTATATCGGATATTGCATTGCCGTTCATCCAACAACATTGTTCATTAACACGTTATCAGTACGAGGCTCTACGAGATGAACGGTATGCAAAATCAAGAACTGATTTATTATACATTGCTGTTCCAATCTAGATCGATACTTTATTCCGTTGTAATACCATCATTAGACCTGTTCTAGTTAATCCTAAAAATTGGCTTATGATCTATCAATAGAATTGTTCACATTGATAAATCTAGGAGACTAGTTACTAGATAACAGATCGATCCCATGGTTAGAGAGACATGCTGTTTTTTAGATCAATCTCAAAACTAGATTAGAAAGGCTGCTAGGGATGTCATGCTCACGGGTTGGTAACGAAATTTGGGGGTAGCAGCTGCACCCCACTCATTGCCCGCCGCGACCGCTTGCTTGCACACGGCGCCGCCGCTCGCTGCGCCCCATGCACAGCTACCGCCTGCCGCTACGCCCCAAGACGGCACCGCCGCCCACTACGCCCACGCGACGCCACCTCCCGCGCCGCCGCCGCCGCGACGCGCCGCCACGCCACGCTGCCCCGCGCATGGCCGCCGCCGCCACACCGCCCCACGCCCGGCAAGAACTCGTTGCGCTGGCGCCACACTCGCCGACGTCAAGCAACCCACGGCGGCCAAGAAAGAGGGGGAGGCAGAGGAGAGGTTGCAGACCGGGGAAGGCAGAGGGACAGTTGTGGTCGGAGGATGCAGAACCCCCTGTTCGACCGAGAAAACGGTGGATGTGGACCAAGGGGAGCTGTGGTCGTGGCCGGGGGAGGCAGAGCCTCCGTTATGGCAGAGGAGATAAGGCATGGGTGGAGAAAAGATAAGATGGCTGGTAGTTTTTGCAAAAAAGACCTCATGCTTATCTGAAATTACGTTTATGCGATGGCATTTTTCGGTTACCTCCGCTGGTTTTTTATTGAATCAAAGGCATGAGTAAAATTGAAAATAAAATTTATTATGCGCCCCTACTATTTACTGTTATTACAATTTGATCCAATAAATTTGATTTATTCCATAAGTTTTTGGCCCTGTAAGCTAATTTATTCCATATGTTTTGTTTATTGGATTATTTTAGCTTTACCACTATTCAGTTAATGTCATGACACTTGTTATTCATATTTTCTAGAACTAATTTATTCAGCATATTTCTGTTTAGATAATAATTCTAAAAATTATTAATTAGCAGAAAAATTATCAAAATTGCCAGAAAATTCTAGAAACATAGTTTTTAGGTATATGAGCTCCGTAAAATTGTGAGACCATAGACTTAGTAAATCTTGGAAGCATCATATTTCTTTTATGGTTTATTTCCTGGCACTGTGTGTTTGGTGATTTATTTAATGGGTTAGTAATTTCTAAAAATTGCTTAAATGTCCTAATAATTACAAGAAAATCCCAAAGATTGCTAAGAAAATCTAGGAAATGGTACTTTATCTACTGGATAGATAAAAGTAAATTTTAGTTTGCACTCATTCCATGTACCTGAGATTACTTACCAGAAGTAAGTATGTAGCAAATTGCATGGATAATATACGATATTGGACATCACTAAGTGGATATTTGCACTCCCCAAATGGCTGCAATTGTATCACCTAGATTTATTTTCATTGACATATAGTCATACCACTGTTAAGCCTGATGCTGACAGAGTTGTGCCGTTTTACTGCTAAAAGGTAGAAACTTTGTAGTTAGTGAGGTATCGCCTCTACTCTACCCTGGAGTGTTACTGGTAGCCTTAAAGGCATTTTGCCAGAATCTATTACTCTTTGTAGGACCAGAAGTCCACATGCGAGTATTACTTTGCTTTGCACCACACTGTCTTTGGACTAAGTTTAGGTAACTTATATGTTACTAATAAATAGGTACATTCATAAGTAAGAATATACCTATGGTAAATAATATGGAGACCAGCAGCATTCTCCCGTTATCCCTTAGCATTATTTGGATGTCAATTTTCCTATATGAGTAGTATCAATTGTAAAATACAACTCCTGTCGAGTTTGGTCTTGCTCATGAAGAGCAGCTCTTACCCTATATTTTGAAAGGAATGATATGCCTTGAAGTGTCCTTGAAGACACATGAAATCTAGTCAAATGTTAGATCCCAGAAGGATCACCTCGACTAGACAACGCTATGAACCCCAAAGACTGGAAGTCTATATATAACCCTTATTTTCCATATCATCAAGGGTATGATGGTTTCACACCAATAAAATTATACTCTTGAAGTAGTATAATAATAAATTATCGCCTGAGACAATTCAAGACAAATGCCGAAGCATGTGTTCTCATTTGGAATTTTATAGTTGATGTGAAAAGGAGGAGGAATTGGGGTATATGAGGGTATATGAGGAATATTGGAACCTTCGAGGTATATCCTAGGTCAACTACGTAAACAAATAAGCTCAAGCTATAAATTTGAGAGATAATTGAATTTACTATGCGAATCTAATATCCTAGGTCCAGCAGAATATATATATATATTCCATGATTAATTGATGGTTATGTTTTATGTTATATTCATACTTTTGCCAACATCATAAAGATGTACTTTATGTCACAAAGCATAATACTTTTGACCAGATCAAAACATGTTGCACTAATACAAAACTTGAAGTTTGTGTGATCCAAATTTGAAATCAGATGTACGAGTAACTAGATCATAACATTAGGCAATATATGAGAAGCTAGAATATTTCTACTGTCACAGATTAATAACCCACCAAATGTTTGGGATAATCTACCAGAAGTAGAGATGCGCAGTTTTCCATGCCACTGCATTAAGAAAAGACCCCCTAATCAAGAATTAGTGCGTATTATGAGAACCAATTATTTCCCATATGATATCACCACCGCAGTATACTGAGGGGATTTTAAAGTATGCTATTAAGCAAGATCACATCTCGACATTAGGGGGGAGAGAAATATCCAAAATTTCTGAATGCCGAGATATTTTCCTGAAGAAAGATCTTTACTATATGGTTCACGCACTAAGCTAAATATAGGTTTAGCTAATACTCCTGTACGCCAGAAGCGGGAGACTGCCATATTTCTTTGCTTATTGTATGGGGGAGTTATATAGTATTTACCTGAAGTAAATATATCGCTAAGTTTGGAATACCCCGGATTAAATAGTATTTCCATCTTTGCAAAAAATTAACTTATTGGTCGATGACCTAAACTCTACAGGGACGCCTGTGGATCTAAGGTCTAGTGATATGAGTCAAAATAATCGTTAAACACTCTTTGAATACTCCAGAAGAGGATTCACCTTGAAGGTGAAATACCTCATGAAGAGGCTTATCTTGAAAATGAAAACCCCAGAAATTAAGTGTGCGTATATTATAATACTGGGGGGAAACGGAACAACCAATAAGCTCCCATTGGAGAATGACGGAGTTGTGGTTAATATTAAAAGACACTTAATTATGAGGATATTTGGAGAAAAGTTGTCGACAACCAGCTTGCCTCTTAAATTGCTAAGAGTTTCTCGTATGAGAACATAAACCGAACCAAAGTCCACGGCCGAGCACCTAAAGTGTTCATATCAGTCGAAATGAAAGAAAACAATTGAGGCCGAACCATAATCGCAAATGAAAGTCTTGGAACATGTCTGCTCGCACTTGATGGGTCGTTTCAAATAATGAGGTGGTGAAAGCGATGGTTCAAGAATCTCTGAGAGATCTATATTCTCCGTTATGAATGAAATAATGTTCCGTTATATAATAACTCCGCAGACAAAGATGAATAAGATATGCAGCTATTGGATTCTAAAATTCTCGATGGGATCCTTGAAGAAACCCAAAGCTTGATCCTCAAGGACTCGGTATACAAAATTCATACTGATAAACTCTTACTTGAAGAAAGAGTATCTCTTAGAAGAGAGATGATTTCATCAAGAGAAATCACTAGTTGATCAAAATACATCAACGATTATGCGATCCTAGAAGTAGATAAGGACCCATCCAAGACTGAGGAAATGAAATGAGGAGACTAAGAACTGTAAGTTCGCCACATAAGCATATATAAAATGTATTTCCTATTATAAGCTGATGAAGTAGCCATATGCTCTATTACTATGAAGGTATCATATATATTTATGTTTATGGCAAATTTATTAATCTCCTAAGTGCCAAAATTAAGACTTGTTATATTGATTCTGTGGTAGTATGATCATGCTATTGGTTCTATAGAACAAACTTTTTGGTCATATGATACTACTCAGAGATAGTTACTGAATGTTAAAGAAATTGAAAAGTTTTGATAAGTCACATCCTGAAGAAATGTGGCATTGCAATTAATTACCCACATATCCTGATTAGGATAGATATACTGGCCTACATTCATTTCTTAAAATGGATTAAAGGTAGTAGAATAATAAGACTTCACCGGAAGTAGTCTTCAGGGGGGAACATATGCTAAACTTTTATAGTTATGTATGAGATTCAGAAAATCTTGACTTTAGTCAAACCCAGAAGGTATTGACTTGATGATCATGACCTTGAGGGTTTTTCCACCTATCGATATAAATCCAATCGATGGACATGATAAAGGCCATGAAGATCATAATATATCCTGAAGATATTTTATAAATCCTGAAGATAAGTGTTGCAAATTCTGAAGATAAGCGTTGCACTCTTTTCCCTTAGCGAGTTTTTTCCATTGGATTTTCTCGCATGAAGGGTTTTTAATGAGGCAACAACTGCAAACAATTTAACGTATGCTATGTACTCTTTTCTCCATTCCTTTTTTTTCACTGGGTTTTTGGAATGAGTTTTTAATGAGGCACATGCATATTGTGGTATGAAGCCTCACCAGAATGTGTTTAGCTTTGACGAATGATTAGCCACATCTAAAAATTGTGTGGCATGAATAGCATTAATAACCCCACCATTATGTATGAAGATAATGCAGCTTGTGTTGCATAAATGCAAATAGGCTATGTTATGAGTAATATCACGAAGCATATTGCTCCTAATTCTTTTATCCTCATAAGCTCCAAAGAATGGAGAGATAAAGACATTGAATGCTAAGTCTTGTGATAGTCCAATGATTTATTCACAAAATCACTACCGACCACTAGTTTTAAGATAACTTAGAAAGTTACAAGATTCAAGGTGCGAATCCTAAATCACAACCCATATGTAAGACTAGAAAACTTACATGATCCTCAAGATCTAAAATGTTGCACTCTTTTCTTTTTGTGAGTCTTTCCTAAAGTTTTCTCACGCAAGGTTTTTAATGAGGCAATAAGTGCAACAAGTAACGGATGCAATGTACTCTTTTCTCTATCCCTTTTTTCCACTAGGTTTTTGAGAAGAGTTTTTGATGAGGCATATGTATACCGAGGTATTCGCCAAGGGGCTTAGGGTTTCAATTGTGGGCAAATACCAAAATACCCTCGCTTACTCTTCTATAAATATGGAGCTTTGTGCCATATAATGATAGACAATTACAAGATCAATAAAGCTCCCACCTTGGTACTCTATTCCTGTGTCTTGTGTATGCTATTGGATTGTTCTCAAAATTATATCGGATATTGCGTTGTCGCTCATCGATCGACATTGTTCCTTAACATGGGCCACAAGAAGTATGTTTGGTGGAAGGCTCGAATTTGGGATGAATCTGCAGGTACGTGATGACTGTCGGACCATGCAACTCCACATCGCCTTTTCTTGATCATTATGAACACTGTACAGAAAAGGAAAACTCACGCACCTTCTCCGTCCCTTGATTTTGCTTTGAGATCCGTGCACAAAGCTCGATATGTTTATAACCTCAGAGTGGTCATGCTACAAGCCATGTGAGATTGAGGTGGGTGATGCTGATTTTTCATTCTAGAGACAGAGTGATGATGAATTGGTGGTGATGATGTGCATGGGTGCTGCTAGATCAACCATCAATATTCTATATTGGTCATGCTAAAACAATACAAGGGATGCAGATTTGCATGGCTTGTCAAAAATCCTTATTATGTATGTTTGGAACAAAGGAAATGTAACAGACTAATTTTGCATCCAAATAAATATGCATGATTTTTATAAAATTCAAAATTTTGGGTGTATTTAAAATTTTTCCCAAAGCCTTGGTGAAATTTAAGATTTTTGAAATAAATTCCTTAGCCTAAAAATATGAATTCAATATTTGTAAAAGTCAATTGGATGCTGAGAAATTTCTCCTAAAATCATGTGTTCAAATACATCTTGAAATTCAAATTAAAAATTCAAACTTAAACTGAAATCAGAAATAAAGTATAAACCATGAAAATTTCCCTCCTTTCGCTTCGAGCAGAATCCAACTTGCCATCCAAACCCGTCTTCGCTTTTCTTTTCCCACCACCGCGTGATGAGCTGGCTCACTCTCCTCCCTTTTCACTCACTCGCCCACCAGCCTAGTTGCTCGCTCTCTCGTGTTGCTAACAACCTGGCCCCGATCCTACTTGTTGACGCGACATGTGCTTCTTCCTCCTCCCCTCTCTCTCACGAGCACTCGAGCTCATCCATTCGCATGTGTTCACATGCAAGCCCCCATTGAAGCTCTCACGCCTTGAGCCTTGTGCGC
Organism: Melocanna baccifera; assembly: GCA_036346265.1. NCBI lineage: Eukaryota > Viridiplantae > Streptophyta > Magnoliopsida > Poales > Poaceae > Melocanna > Melocanna baccifera. The sequence continues at coordinate 77,017 of JAYEVJ010000221.1, forward strand.
CACAACCTCGCCTCGTTACTCCCGACATCGTCCCATTGACAGCTCGCCTCCCTTGCCCCCTCGCTCGACACCCAAAGCTACACATGGCGCCGCGCCTCTCTCCCTCCTCACCCCTATTTAAGCCAACTCGCATACGCCAACCTTTGTGCTCACCCACTAAGCCACTTCCCTAAGCTCACATTCCTCTTTGCCCTTGGAGAGGAAGGATTCGCCTTTTTCTCAAGTCCGCCCGGAAGCTTCTCCGCTTGATTTCTCCCCATCCAGGAGTTCCCGATGATGCCATCATGATATTTGTGTTCAACTTGTCTCCTCTACCTCGTTCATCTCCTCGTGTTCGTTTGCCCTTAGAAAAGCTAAAGCCATGACATCGCAGCTATGTTCCATTCGCTTGGTGTGTTTCAACCATGGCCATCATGCCCTTGCATTCACCTTGACCTCTATGCGCTAATACACCCATTGATTTGTCTTGCCGTGCCCTAAAGCCACCGGAACATCATCGGCGACCCAAAATGATCACCGACTCGTCACCACTGTCGATCCCGCCTCCCTGCGCTCCATCTCGTGGTGAGCCTCTATGTTCGATGTAATTCAATACATGGCAAATATGGTAGGATAACCAATGGACCGTGTAGTTCGCCATCGCCCGCCGCACCACCGCTGCCGCCATGGAGAGCTCCACCAGACGCCGCCTCAGAGCACCGAGGGCACCCTAGCCATGGTGCCTTGTAGAAGCTCGCACACACCTCAATTTGGAGTTTTGAGCTAAAAATTGTAGTCACCTATGTGCACTATAGTGTCACCGCCACCCTCACCGTCACGCTGCTATCTCATGCCATCTCTTGCCTGCTGTCACCACCATTAGGATCGTTATGAACCCTGCATTTTGTTTTGCCCATCGTGGAATGACGCTGCCTCTAACATCAGTGCCAAGTGGGCCCCGCTAAGGAAGAAGACGATTGTAGGTCGCTGTCAAGTGGGCCCTGCACAGAAATTAGTTAGTTTAATAGATACATTAGTTAACTATTGATTAGGTAGTTTATGTTAGTATGACATGTGGACCCAACATAATTAGAAATCTTAATTAACCCCGATTTAATGGTGTGAGTCACTGTCATGTAGACCCCGCACCCTTACACCCATTGCATAAACTAAATCTATGGACCATCACATCGACATGTAAGCTCCACTCTCTAGAGACAATCGTGTGGACCAAGTCAATGTGAGCTATGACCCCACCTGTCAGCCTCACCCATTTTTTTGAGGTAAAATAAATAGAAACATAAATAAAACTCATTGGATCCCACCTATCAGCCGCTTAATGATTTTCTTAAAGAAAATAATTAGAAAAGAAAAGGAATAACTCTAGCGACACTTTAGATGCCCTGTTGCTAACGAATAAGATCCTACACTAGCCACATTTGATCAAAGTAAGTCCTTATAATTGATCATATTGAACCTATTTTTGAAATACAAGTATTTTGCTTTCAAATACACATGCATGTTTATTATAAATAATTGCTAAAATGCTATGTTAAAGGTTAATTGCCTAGTTATACCATGCACATGATACCTAATATTTTTCTTCATTGATTGTTGATAATAACTCTACCATTGCTTAAACTTTAGTAGATTATGGTTATACTTAGAAATATCTTAGTGGTAAAATAAAGTACAACACAAACATTAACAATTGAACCTGAAAACATGATAATGAATAGTAACAACGGTTACCACTGGAACTAGGAAAATGTTTTCTAAACTAGTGGAGACTCAGATGAGTGGTTGGTTGAAGACCGATGCAAAGATTGCACATATTGGATTGACTGTACAGAGATTGCACATATCATTTTTGGATTAGCCGTGTAGGGATTGCAGATGTTATTTTTGGATTGGTCGTGCAGAGATTGTACATGTCCTTTCTTGAAGTATGGATTGCATGAGCTCTGGCTTTATGGTTGGTCTTGCCTAAGTTATTTAATGACCGAATTCTGGTGCTCATCTTTTCTATACACAAATCGTGCAACCACAAGTCTAGTTATGGGATGGACTCGCGTACTAATTTGCTTAGCTCAGCGGTGAATCCTACACTTTTAGATTGGTGTGTGGATTCTAAATTTCTGTTGTAATGGGTGGGTGTGACCCGTGAACGGTCACGCTCTTGTGGATTTCTTAATGAGAAGGGTCAGACTCCTAACAATCGGGTTCCTAATTCAAAACATAGCCCGAAGGAAACATTCTGGGGGTAAGACGTAACCTAGGATGGAAATTGTCACTTTCACTAGTGTTAAGAATTCACCCTGGAGTGAGAGTAAGCATTGAAGTTAAGTATTGCAAAAGCCTTGTAATGAATTTTTCAGTTACATGCCCATGTAAGCGTGTAGTGACCGATGCTATGAGTTAATCATATCTTATCGGTAAAACTATACAATCTCAACAGAGTGTCAAAATTTTATTCGAATAGTCGTACCCTCGATATGAGCAAAAGTGTAAAAATATTACACGTGTAGTTTTTATAAATAAATAATTAATCGGTAATGGTTGTGATAACAAAAGTGGAAATAGAAGTGAAAGCGGTGGAATTTCACTCTTATGAACTTGATTAAAAATGAATATTTGTTTTAATGTAAAATGGCTAAGTCATAGGTTTGTAAATTAACTAAATTAGTATATTTGATAAATTGGCTTTATACTAAAAGAGACGTAAGACCTTCACTTGGACAAGCTTTGCATGTAGATATATAGATATACCTTTGTATTCGCTATAGAGACTTGGTGAGTACTTTTGTACTCATTGTTGCTTAATATGTGGTTTTAGATGATGGGGTTGATGACCTGTGTATGGATTTATTCATGCTTCTATCTATGACATGAAAGACAAAGGCTAGGACTAGGTAAGCCCCAATTGATTGCCTGTGGCGATCATGGAAGCCCCTTTTGTTTATTCACTAGGTTAGGCTGCTTTGTTATGAATAATACTATTTTGTTGGTCGGCCGCTATTTAAAACTAATCATAAGATCAATTTACGGTTGTTTATGTAATATGAAATACTTATTTTCTTATTCGTATGTATGGATGTGATATTTATCGATGTTACTATATGAACTAGCTACTAATCTAGTGACTTGCACAGAATACATACTAAATTCAATTATCAAATCCGGATCCCCACAGAAAATCTGCAAGGAAATAGTTCAATTCCCACAAAATTTGGGAAATTTCTCACGTTCGAAATATATAGGCCTTAGTACTTCATATGAAGGAGATACGACATACTTTGCCTAGCTTCAGCTTCAACAAAACCCCATAAGGATTTAATTGGTTGGTTGATCGAACTGAGCTCCACCAGCTTGCTGATGTACAAGCGGGCTTAGATCCTGCTTGGAACCGAAGAAATTCATAGGTACGAGATTCCTATTTAATACCCCTGTTTCAAATGGAAAAGTCCAGAAAAACTGGACAAATAATTGTCGTTTCGTGTGTACATGTGTGTCAGACAGACGTCGACTACCTTTGCGCTCAGTGTGCATATATAGCCGTGTCACGCGTACGCCGTGAAGCTGAAACGAAGCACCCGTTGTTTGTCTACTCTGAGCGTACCATCCGTGTCGATCTATTCCTGGGACATGGTTTCCTGTCCCGAGTCATGGCCGTTCGCTGTTCTTCATGTACAGTACCGAATAGCAAACGGGCAGTTTGCCTTTCTGGTTCTTCTGCACTGCACGGAAGTGGAAGCTCGAGGGAGGTCCAGCTGTCCTACACACACACTCAACAACAGCTAATTGCGGTAGCAAAATACATGTGTACCATTTGATGGGAGTGGGACTCGACATTCTTCCCGTAACGTTTCAAGTGCTACGCCTTCTAGATGTGGAAACAGATCAAATACAAATTAAATAGTCTCAAATACGAATCTATATTTTTAAAACAAATACGAATATAAATAAGAATTCATATTTTTAAAGCGAATATAAATACGAATTGAATGGAGTAATGAATACGAATTCAAATCAAATATATACTTAATTCAGTCAAATGTGAATATCCTAAAACTTTTATAATAAATCTTGGTAACAAATTTATGTAACATGACTACATATCCACACGAGCCAGCATAGCAGTAGCACATAAAGTTAGAAATTATGCAAAGTAATTTTACTTCTTACTTGTAAACTTTGTTTTATCGTAAAATTGCTTCCTACAATCATCCCCAGAGAGGTTACCAAAGATGGAAACGGATCGAATAGTTTCGAATACGAATATAAATATTTTCAAATATGAATACGAATATTTTCAAATATGAATACAAATATTATCGAATACAAATATGAACATTCTCGAATACGGATTTTGCTTACCATACTCATATTTTCTCGGATATGAATATCGGATAAAACTGATTATTCTTTACTGTTTCCCATCCCTAACGTCTTCTCGATTGTTCCAATGCACCCGGGCCTTTTTTGTGCCATCCAATTGGAATGGATGGATGAGATGGCACACTAGTATAGACATTGCATTCCTCTCATGAATATTTGCAAAAAGGTGCCCCCCGCTGAATTTTTTAAATAATCAATTTTTAACTCCGAATTACAGTATTATACATGTTTTTTATTTTTTTTACAGTTTTAACCACATATCACTCCACGGTTGGGTGACTTGAGTTGCTAATCATTGGGCAACACGCCAAGTCGTACAACCGTTGGACGACTAGATTCTCGCTACCCAACGGTTGGGCGACAAGCCCTTAGTCGTCTAGTCTGGTTGAGCGACTAATCCAAGTTGCTCAACGGTTGGGCGATTGAAAATAATAATATAATTATTGTATTAATCCGATGGAAATAATTGTGGGGAGTAAATGGCAATTTTGTAGGTAATATATTTAGCAAATCTTGTTTATAGGTTGTTTTTGAAATAAAAGGGTAGACAATGTCAGTTGATCCGCTTGTCATTTTCAGAGATTCTAATGGTATAAAATTTGTTAGACTAGCAATAATATTTTGTGATCGTTGTATATTGTAGTGCAATAAATTTTTAAATAATTTTGTGAGGACTATTGAGGTAGCAACGATTCGTAAGTAGAAAGGTAAGTGATATTGTGATACAATAGGGAATTTATACACGGAGGAAGACAAAGCAAAATACGTACACAACGAAAAAAAGTACATAAAGTAGGAGGAAGACCCACTACTTGCCATCAGCTATACCACCTACAGCACCTCCTCTGTCATCGCCACATCCCACCTCGGTCGGTGACCGCCCTTACGGCCCCGCTTGGCCTTTTTCAATGCAGGGTGTCGGCGCCTTAATAAGGTGAGGCGGTGTTGGGACTAGATTTCTGAATCCGATACCTCTATGTGTTACCGTACTAGTCTCAGATCAAACTAGTGCATACTGTCAAATACTAATGATTATGCATCAATTGTTAGCTCATCAATCTTGGGATCCAATGTTCTTTGTTACTCAATTCATTGACGGTTTACAGGGTGAGGTGCGCTTCACCGTTGTGTTACATCGACCTGCCAATTTCGATACTGCCATCTCTTTGGCTTGCTTGTAGGAGGAGGTGCTCGAAGCGGTACGGAGAGATGTCCACCGACCGAATTCTCATTCCGGCACCTAGGCCTTGCCACGTGCGGTGCTTCCCCTACCACTACCGCCTGGCAAGGAGATGCCAGCAGTGGGGGCTCGTGCGGAGGACCAGCGAGGGGTCGAAGTGGCTATGAGAAACCTACCGAGCACCGACCGGTTGGCTGCTTGCAGACATACCGTCGTGCCCGGGGTCTGTGCCACACATGCAGAGAACGTTGAGCCTGGAGCACAAGACCGGGAGAGTATCAATGCTGTCTGAAAGTGGCAAGGTAGCATCTGGGGGTGAGCTGACGGCAATTTCAAAGGAGGCAGTCAGTGGTCGAGAGGCACCACGTACAGTTAGGTTGCAAGGTAAGATGCAAGGGCACGAGGCGCTCATATTAGTGGACTCTGGTAGCTCTCATAGTTTTGTGAGTGAAGCTTTTGCTAGTCGGCAGACGGGAGCCCAAAGAATGTTGAATCTAGTTCAAGTGCGCATTACAGATGGAGGAATGCTTAGGTAAAATTTTTGTTTTTTAGTCTAAAATTTGAAAATTTTTACAAATAGACTCTGGAGGAAAGATTTACAAAATAGACTCTTGGTACGGCGCCAAAGCATATGACGCCAAGGATACATAGCATGGCGCCATGTTGTGCCTGCCGTGCTATGACACGAGGAGTCACGGTGGTATAGCACGGCACAAAGCACACAACACCGTGCTATGCAACAACGGTGTTAAAGGGTGTGGCGCCGTGCTCGGGACTTAAACCCAAGCACACCCGCCCCCACCCCTCATTCCCAAACCGAGCCCGATCACACCCAGCACCGTCGCCGCCGCTCCTCCAAATCCACTCGATTGAGTTGATATTTCTCGCGATTTTTGTTCCAAATCGACAAAGCAAGGTGAACTTCCTCCTCCCTTGATTTTTTCAAACAGTATATTGTTTATTTGAGGTACATTTCATAGGACAAGATCTGAAACCCTAGATGAAATTAGTTGAGTTTGGCTCGGTTTTATGTTTGATTTATGCTGCATATGCGTAATATATGAGTAGTTATGGATGTAGATTCTGTTTAGGGTTTGATTTGAGTGAAATTGATGAATCCATGTGGTAGGTTTAGAAATAGGGTTTGATTTTAGGTGTAAATATGATTTGGTTTGATATGATTTTAGAAATAGGGTTTGTATTTTAGAGTGTAGATATAATTTGGTTTCATATTGTTTGATATGATTTTAGTGGTAGGTACTTGTGGTCTAATAGGTAACAATTCACGATGTGTCAACGCTGCTCCACAAGTTAACGGCATAGGTCTAGAGGTATTTTGTTCCAATTATTAACGATTTTGTTATTCTTATCATTAATGTATTTTGTTATTCTTATCATTAACTTAATTTGTTATTCTTATCATTATGTATTGTTGAATGCACAGGATGGTAATGTACCTGTTGTTGGACGAGTTCTACAAGAAGGACCACCGCAAAGAGCTCACGGAGGACGGCCAGTACTTGTGTTATCGAATATATTTTTCTCGTTACATGTGTTTTCATCGCGCTTAACTTTTAAAATATTTTTCAGGAGCTTCCCATACTTCGTCCTCAAACCCATGATGCGTTCCACTTGATGGTCTACGACGATCGCTACACCCATCGCCACGCGTCGGCCTTCACATCACACCAACCTAGTGCGCCGGGCATGGCCTTCAACCCGCACTGATCGCACTTACTCGTGCATTTTCTCTATCGGGTCCGCTTGTTTTTGTTTCGATATCCCTACGAACGTAACTAATAGCATTCTCCGTACTATTGACAGTGGAGGCTGCAGACTCACACGCCCACCTTCCATATGGGGAGATGACCGCCAATCGCAGACGCGATGATATTTGGACTCCCATACAGAACAAATGCATGCACGTGCCGGGTGTCCATGGGCTGATGGCATGTGAGGCCTTCTGGGCACAGAGCTGCCTCCTCTCTCAAAGAATGCCAGATACGCGGTGCCGGGATCAACCTTAGGTGGTTGCGAGTCACCTTTGGTGAATGCCCTAAGGACGCGACGACGCCACGCGTGAACTACCATTGCCGAGCTTGAGTCCTCTACATGTTTGGAGTCGGCCGTTCCGGATGGCACAGGACGCCGTGGATGTACATCCACCGCCTCCCGGACTGGTCGACGCGACAGCTTCGCTTGGCTCAACGGTCCTCTCGCTCCTCTACCACCACTTTGGCGAGGCCCGCAGATTTAGGGGTGGCTCATCATCGCGTGGTCGCGCTTTCCTCCCAGCCGTGGATGTGGTCACAAATTCCCGTGGGCACCTCGAAGTGTTGCGCACAGCCTGCATCCATAGGGGTGGACGACCTCGCCACTACACGCGCATTGGGATAATGTCACCCTCGCCGACGACTACCGCGGGCATACGTGGATTACAAGAACGAAGTTCGACACCTCTCCCATAATGGTAAGAAATTGACAATGCATATTTTTCGTGCGCTTCTGGTTTTTGTCCATAGCTAATCAGATTGCCCATATGTTTGCTTACTAGGTCTCGTGGCAGCCTTATTTGAGGCACAAGTTCTAGCTTCACCGCTACACCATGTGCCACAGAGACCATCATCTTTGGAGGATGAGTGTCCAATCATCGCTTCTGCAGTGGAGATTCACCTCCCCATAGT
>JAYEVJ010000269.1:0-39383 GCA_036346265.1 Melocanna baccifera
GTTGATGAAGAGGTCGCGCCGGCGGCTTCGGGACAAGAGCGACGACGGTGCCGGCCGGGGAGAGAGGAGGTGAAGGCGAGTGCCGCCGGTGGGTCTAGAGGCCCCTGCCCCACCGGTTTGTGCCGGCGCGCAGAGGAAGCTCGGTGGGTCACCTGCGGTAGAGGAGGCGGTGAACCAGCCCGACGTGGGTTGGCGCAGCACCTCGCGCCATTTTATAGCGACCGGGAGGAGTGAGGCGCTGAAGGGAGGGGGCAGGCGCATGCCGCCGCGCGCGCGCGTGGCGCCAACACCGCGTGCGCACGGCGCGAAGGCAAGGTGGAGCTACGGCCGACGGACCGCGGGGGCACACGGCGGACTACGGCGGCTGGCGGCGGAACTCGGGTGGGGACGGAGAACGCGAGCCGACAAGCTCAAAAAAGAGGGTGGGGTGGCGGTCCGTAGTCTGCCGCCGCCGGCGCTGGAAGGCGAGGGCATCGGCGTCGCAGCTTGCTCCCGATGTGGATTAGGGGCGGAGGGGGCCGCAGGCACGGCCCGGCAAGGGGAGGGGGCGCTGCAACTAGGAGAAGAAGGGTTGGGGAAAACAGAAATGGCCGCTGGATTGAAGGGGAGAAGGGAATGGCGGCCGGAAAAGGGAGGGCTTTAATTCAACACACACACACACGCATTCTCTTACTCTATCCTCCTTTAAAAGATTAAACATAATCATGTTCTGAACTTGATTTGAGGTGAAATCCTAAGTCCAGAACTTTAAAAGGTTACTTTGGAATGCTTGCTTGAAGATAAAACAAGGTTTTCATCATAATTTATTTTTGTATTCCTTGAAATCTTCTTTTTGGAAAGCACCAAGAACAACCAAACTGGGAATAAAGCCTTGTAAATTAACATAAGTTTGAGAATTTTACATTTTTGCTAGGTTTTAAAAATGGGGTGTTACAGTTTTGAAATACCTCTCTCAGCCTCGCACCTCTTCTTATATAGCCTACAATCGAATCCTTATCCAATACGAGTATAGATCATATCACACTCAAAGACTATCATCCGAACCCTTATCGTTCCAACTCATTAAGTGTGTAACCCCGTATGTTTATGTATATTTGGCCATACGCTGAAAACTCCTCATCGGTCCATAAATCGATAGCGGTCTATAGCAGGACATAACGATTTCTAAACATACATAAAGATCATATCGGATAAACCTATATAATGTTTTTGTATCGATCTCTTTATCTCATGATATCAAATCGAACTCAATGTGAGAAATGTGCTATCCTATGATAGCTCGATCTTACATTTAAATCTGTAGTGGATTACTCAGCTACGATTGATCCCCCAATCACATTTGACATGACCATGCACTTGTTTAATCTAGCCACATCGAGAGGCCTAGAGATATCTCTCTTATTATATAGGAGGGGCAAATTTCATCTTTCATAGTAAATATGAAAGATACCTTTATGACTATTCAGTCATAGAGTAGTGTTTGGTAACCCTTAAGTAAACTATTACATATGTAGGAAACATGACGATCTTAAGTCTAAGAATTCTATATATACTATGTATGAGACCAACTGATGACATTTAAGAATATAACAATTCCCGCAGTATCTTATGGTAGATCAATTCAATATCATATTCTCTAACATATGTCCATATTATTGATTTGATATCTTATATCTATAATCCGTGAAATATAATCGTCAATCAATACATGTACTGATCTGTATATCATAATTGTCTCACCTAATGATATAAGATCGAGATAATTTAGAATATCATCAAAATATAAATAAAGTGTTCATTTAACAAGTCACATACTTGTTGATCAATATGAAAGATATTTATTTAAAGGACAAAATAACATATTATTTAAAAGATCGTTGATATAATCATCTCCATGATTGCTTTTAAGGTATATCACTAACATAAATATTTTCCCAAATCTATAGGTTTCCCATGTGATGGAATCACGAAAAGCCTTAAAATACTAGGGAAAACATTGCTTGAAATCAGTTTGAAATTGGGATGCTAGCGGCACTCGGGAGTAATTTTTACATTGGACTCACAGTGCATGAGAAACTCACAGGATTTGGTAGTGAATCATAAGTTTCTTGAATGTTCTACATACAAATTTACAGCCCCCAAATTCTGGATTGATTTGTTAGCATTAATTTTCTGAAAATGTGATGTATAACAAAACAGAACCATCGCTCGATATTAGATGCATTCAGAAGCTGGAGGTGGAAATAGACTGCCCGCAACCTTGGCAAGATGTAAATTTGATAAGTGCTTCGAAACCAAGGAAACAGCTTTCATCTGTGACGCATGGTGCTGGTGGATTCCCCTGCGTTAAGGATGCCATCGCTCGATGACTTACAATTCCTAACAGTAAAATAAGTAAGGAATTCGACTCTACATGTAAATAGTTGCATAAGTTTCTTTCTTTTCTTCAAAGTTTTTGACATATATGTTGTTGTTGAGTTAAGGTAACTTGTATATAGTCTTTTAGAATTTAGAAAGATGTGCTACAAAGAGTTTTAGATGATTTCTATCGTAATTAGAACTATAACTTTTATTAGAATTTGGATTTCTACTTCAAATTGAAGAATGTCTAGGAGGGACTATATAAACTATGCGAGTGTCCATGGCGAAACAAACAAGCAATCAAGTTACTCATCTAAAGGTAGAGGTGTATGAGAGAATTAGAGTCTAGGTTATTTTTTAGCACTATATTCTTGTATAGGGCAAGGATCCGAAAGTTATAAAAGATTCGAGAGGGTTGTGAGAAAGAAACAATCCTTTATACTCTTTTGAGGTTGTGTTTAAGGAATTTATGGTCAGTTTCGTCAAATCTTTTATATCTTGTCGTAGTTGCTTCAACATCGTTATTTTGGTTCTTTCTACGAAATTCATCTTCTTCGTTTTTGATAATGTATACACTCTTGCCTTATGTCATAAACTTTGATCCGATCTAAGAGCTACTGCGTAAATGAAAGAGTATCAGAGTACAACAGTTGTCAATAGAGTAAATGACATCTAATGTCCCCACAGTACATAAGCTAATTAGTTGTCCTTGTGAGATTATGTTCTTTCCCAATATTTTCTTTTCAGAAGTTGGGTTCCATACATCAGAGATTACGTTGGCATCATGCTCAATTAATTATTTACTGTTAGTAATAACTAGCAAATTTGTCCATATAATTACGTGGTTAGATATTATGATACAGTTGTTTTTGATATACAACTCTACCATCTATGATTGAAATACAATTATATTTGCGATTTAACTCTAATATATATATATATATATAATTAATTAATTTGCACCATTGTAATCTGGTCTCATCAAAATAAGTGGTGGAAATGCTTATTTTTTTCTCTATCAATGTGAGAATTTTTAGGATAATTGTGGGATTTTCTTGCACTCAAAACGAAGGAGATGCCTTGAAAGTTATTTTTTAGTTATATAGATTATTACTAATGACAATGATCAAATCCGTAGCTCTTTCTTACTTTAAGAGGACAGTTTGGAAGAACAACTGCATTAAATGAGGAAATGCTCAACTAAGGGGAATTTGTGTGTGTACCATTCAACGTACGTTACCGATATTTTGGATCCGACGTCGCCCTTTTACATAATTTTATCTACGCCGCTAGAATCAGAGCTGTTATGTATCACAACCACTTGGAGGAATTTGGAAAGGGGTGCCAAGCTGGTGGTTAATCCAGGGATTAAAATTAAACCAGGTGGTGGTCAAGCTCTTAAGGGGGAGCCTTGATCTGGTGAACATTCACAATTAGGGTGGCTGGAGTACTTATGTTTAGCTCAGACTAGCTAGTAATCGCATATTTAATTGGATATCTGATATAAGACAGGAACATCGGTAAATGTACCTAGTACATTGGATGTGTGCATAAAAGTCTATCAACTCATAGGAAATCCAGTGCATGCATGTCGATTGGAAAAGATGTGCCACATAAAAATTATAATTTTAGATTTCTCATTGAGAACGCTCTCATAGTATTATAATTTTACTTATTTATTTTAATATATAGTTATACAATCTAATGGATGAGGTATCGCCTTGAAGTATGTGTGAAAACAAGGGGGTCAATATATGTCGGATCTGATATCATGTTCTTTTTTTTTGTGACGAGGATTTTATATCATATTTAAATGTGTGGGTTATATTTTCTATGCCCTATTCATAATTCATATATCCTTATTTGTACTCAAAGATTTTCATCGGATTTGGGTTAGGTTATGAGAAGCAAATCAGCAAAATAGATATCCGATGAAACCTCAAAATGAATATAGACATTAAAAATACTTTGGAACCTCTCTTTCACTTTCTACCTCAAATACCATAAAGAATGAATAATGTTTTAGTAAACTCTGTTTTTATTTAGATGTTGTGTTACCTCTTTTAATTGTAAGGATTTGAATAAATACTGTTTTTTGCATATATTGCCCTTATCAATGGTAGATTCATGTCTCTAACACCATTACTGACAGGGAACTAATGGAAACAAATGATAAAAAAAATGATACCTTGAAAAACAAGGCATGCGTGTGAATTGAATGATGTTTTTTTCTTATTTGCCTTTATCTATCATATCTCCTCACTCATTCGTTTATAAGCAACACTCAATAACTATTATTTCCCCCATTTTCAAGGTTTTTATAACAAGGATATAGTATGGTTGTCGTATAAACACAACAGATGGTATAAAGTACCTTTTCTTTGGGGGAAACAAGATCTAGTAGAAGGCGTTCACATACCCCCCTTTTTAAAGCTAAGTCTTTCCAGGGTTGTATATATAGCCTAGAAAACAAGAGAAAGAGGGAGAACGCCTTCTACTAGATCTTGTTTCCCCCAAAGAAAAGGTACTTTGTACCGTCTATTATGTTTATGCGACAACAATGGTCATTTTCTCATATTTCTTTTCATTCATAATGTTCTTAATTCTTGTGCCCCTCAAAATATGTTTTGAAGGGAGTATATATATTTGTTGTGAAAGCTTTAAAGTATTGACCAAACCAATGATAGAATGGCGAGTGAAAGAGTACCACTTTATTCTCTGCCTCAATTTGACCTCTGACCCTAATGACAATCAGGATAGAAGTGCTAGAAGTGCAATGCATGTGTCAATGAAAACCGTAATAAATGCAATCATACGTGCCCAAAGTGAGGTCGTGTACCTGAACTTGATGTTTACCTTTGTCTTTTCTTTGCGCGTTTATATGTACTCGTATCTGTAGAACTAGTAGTGAACCAGCAATAGCGATGGCATACGCGTGTTTGTAGAACTAGTAGTAAACTAGTAACAGCGGCGGCGGCAACTGTAGGAGAAGAATAAGAATAATTTGGAGAATTGAAAATTTCAAAACTTGAAATAATCAACACGGGCACAAATTAAATACTCAGCTTTGTTTTGTTTTATTGTTAAGAATCGATACAGAGTTGTTCAAACATATCAGCACTACTACAGAAATCATCATCACAGACGGTTCAAAAACGTCATCACAAACGATTTCAAAAAACCGTCTAAATTTATGGGTCAGTGATAATCAAAGGTTATCACAGATGATTTTTGAGCCGTCTGTGATAAATATAATACAGACGGTTTGTAACTAGAACCGTCTGTGATATGTGAGTATCACAGACGATTTTTTCGAGTCGTCTATGATATTATTCTTCATACGGTTTATATTACAAAACCGTCTATGATAATTCATTCTATACCTATTTTTTTATTTTTCAGTTAGCCTCAGGAAATGTTAGCTATACCTTTTGAAAACAAGTAAATACAACAGCAAACATAGCAGAGAATATTCTATTTCCATTATAATCTACCATTACAATATCAAAATATTACAATCCACCATTACAATATCACAATAAAACATAACAGAGAACATTTCATTTTCATTACATGGCACATGAAGTACTCGCATGGCACGGTCTAGTAGCTTGGATATGCCTTCTTGGTGGTCACCTCACTGTAAGCTCTCGGGTAGCCCTAAACCTCACAAAGTTAAAGAATCAAATACTAGAAGAAACAATGAAGACAGGAGGAAGCTTAAGATACATTTGATCAAACACAAAGAGGTGCTAGCTAGTTGACCTGGTATGTGACTTTCAAATCGTCTGCACAAAGAGGTCGAGAAGGAGGACAGTGAGGAAACCTGAAGAGATTTTGAATGCATGAAGGGTAGGGGATGCAGGGTTCGGGTGAATATTTATAGGGGAGGAAAAGGTTGATCCGTGGGGTGTGGGTTGGTCGGTTTTTATTGACTGGAATTGGTTAGGGAGGATTGACTGGCCCAATGGTCAGAGACCAAATTATCACAGACAATTTGAGGTTAAACCATCTGTAATTATCTCAGACGGTTTGAACCACAAACTGTCCGTGATAAAGACTATTCATATACCGATAAAATATAAACAACTAGTCTCAAAATATGAAATAGCAAAATTCTATATGGCTTATATATACTCATTTGAAATGTTTCGATGAGATCTACAATTTTACAGTTGAGATGAACCCCAAATTTTAAAAGAAAGATCGACAATTTTGGCAAAAACAGAAAGCAAAAACATGTGATAAAATTTTGATGCTAAATATGGCCGATTTTAGGGGTCTTAGAGGGCGCCTGGCACAAGTGGGTCATTTGTTTGAATCAGGCTCATCGTTAGTTTTACAACGAGTACAAGAACGTTGAAAACGGACACCATATGCAAAAGTTATGCCCGTTTTACTAAAAGTGTGTCGGAACGGAATTCTACTCAAACTCAGGCGGAAAATTATGAAATTTCGGAGGATTATGAGGCGAAAAATATATCACAGATGGTTTATAATACAAACCATCTATGAAATTATGAAAATATATCACAGATGGATTATGAGGCCAAATAAGCCCACTATAGAGCTACAATACTTGTAAATAAAATACTACTAAAAGAAAAGAGGAAAATGTAGCCAAAAAGCTATCGAAAGGGAAAATTGATGAAGCTTCGGCTTTGAAAAGCTTTGAATTTGGAGATGGAGGGTGAACAATGACAATTGAGTGGTATAGAACCATGGTTAACTCAATGAGAAATGGCTTGGAATCATGTGAGCCTGTCATAAGTCAGTTCTAAATTAAGCTAAACTGGTGGGAATCAAGATTAACTTAGCTAAACAAGTTGACTCAAGTTGGACTCAATCTAAAACTTGTTTAGGTCTGCTTTAGCTCGATGTGAGGTGGTCTAGCTTGACTATGTGTGCACAGTGCTACGCATGGCTAAGTCAGGTGCAAGCGGCTTGGGTCAGGAGCTCGCTAGCTCAATAGAATCGCAAGAGCATAGTGTTGACTGGCATTGTTCTTCTTCATAGCTAAGCAGAGAGGAAAATAGAGAGAGAGAGAGAGAGAAGGAAACAACAACACAGTAGCGGAACAGTGATGGCAACATGGGCATGGATTGTTCCTGAGGACCGTGAACACATTTTGGGTGGTTTGGGGCGATGGGGAGGATAACAATGGTCTGAAAAGGTAGAAGAAGGGTGGTGGCAATGGAAAGGAAAAAACTCTTCGGTGGTGAGCTCCCGTGGTCTCTGGTATCAGCACGGGTGCATGAGCATGGTGTGAGCAAGGGGAGTCCTCTGGTGCTGATGGCTTGGTTTGGGGGTGCAACGAGGAAGCCTAGTAGGGGTGGTGGCCATGGCGGTAAGGCGAAGCTCAGCGGTGGCTGTGCACGGTAGACACGGTGGTCGACGAAGGTAAGATTCAATAATGACATGTTGAGGCACACCTCATGACAGAGATGGTGAGGGTAGGGGATGATGGAGGAGGTTGATTGATTGTGATGGCAAAATGGTCGGCGGATGACAATCATGGCGATGACTCGGCATAGGAAGGGTGTCGTTGGAACCATAAGCAAGTGATGAAGATGATGGCACAACCAATTGGGATTGGAACAACGATATTGAGAGTGAATTCAGGCATATTACTTGAACAACTAATGAAAGGGGCGGTGCCCTTACCAGGTTTGTGGATAGCAACATAGCTCAACAGCGATGCAGTCGACTTCAAGAAGTGAAGGGGAAGGAAGAGAGCTAGCTGCTGCGGCTTTGGTCTTAAAGACGCATGAAGGTGGTGGTGCATGGGACATGATGAATCATAGAAGTGGTGCATGGGCATCGGCATGGACTAGCATGTGCATCTTACGGGCAAGCTGGTGTGCGGTGGCGTGAAAGTTGTCGTGCGGAGTTATGGTGGCATTGGCGCAAGAGCGAGGATGCGGTGGTGACTACATGTGGTTGGTGAGGTGGCAGGTGATGTAAACACTTACTGGGCGAGCGGGGGTGACATAGTGCAGGAGTTGGTTAAGGCGTAATGGGCTAGAGCAAGTGCTGGGTCGAGAGATGGCTGGCCGAATAGAAGACATGTGTCATCTACCGTGCTACCCGACTGCAGTAGGTCCTACCACGGTGCCTGAGCGCAACAGCTCCTGTTGCGGTACCGCACTGCGATAGGATAAGCTGGCCCATAACATGCATAAAGCCAGTAGCAGTGCTTCCATCTAGCATGTCCTATCACGGTTCCATAGCAGGTCTTTCAGACTACTGCTACAGTAGAGGAGCGTGGTAAGTACATATCACATGCTGCTGCCACTATGATTGTTAAGGGGGCAAGAGTACAATTTTGCACTAGCAAAAAGCCAAAATTGAAAAAAGTCTAGGGGCCAAACAGGCCAAAGCTTCGTAGCCCTTGACCTCAGAGTTTTCCCTTCAATTTGCAGGATTCTATCACACCGTAGATGCCAAAAGTTCCATGTGTTGAGAAATCGAGGGAGAGTAGATGAACGGTAATGCAATCCATGATTACAATTGCCAAGAATAATAGATCAATTGTAGAAGACACTAAGAAGATAGAACACCAGAATGTAGACTTTATTGATTAATAGATCTATTTTTCATGGTACAATACCTCTATATTTATAGTAAAAACCACTATGGGTAATTCGGGTATTTGCTCATACTGGGACCTTCTATGTTTTGTAACATCAGATCTAATGGGTGGTTCTATATAGAGTATAATGTAATTAAATAAAAATTTAACAGGAATAAAGATCTAAAAGAATAGACAACTCATTTTATTCATCGAAATAATGTTTAAATCCTAAATAATTAATGCTTCATAAGAGCATGAACAATCTACTATTCTTCTAGAATAACCTAAACTGATAAATCAAACTAAGAAAATTATGACATCTAGAGTTGCCTGAGGAGATAGCCTATGGCCTATTACAGGTCGCCATATGTGTCAACCTCCATGTGATCACCCCCTATTGCAATGTCAAACTCCATTACTACGCTCGGGGCATCACTATTATCAGTATCAGGCTGATCAACAAAGTACATCTCTCCAGTCTTCTTCACTGGCACCTTCTTGCCTTTAATAACTGACTCTTGGTAGAGCTCCACCAGATGCCTTAGGGTGCGGCAATTGTGAGACCAATGGTCTATACAACCACACCTGTAGCAAGACGAAGGAGGGTAGGTCTTCTTACTACCCAAGTCGGGCCTCTGTTGCTTGCCTCTTCCTTGCCCCATCCAGCGGGGCTTACCATTACCTTTCTGCACGTTCAATTTCTTCCAGTGTCCACCCCTCTGCATAGGGCCCCTTCTGTGGCCCTGGCTACCACGAGTCCTCTGGTAATTAGCATGTGCTTCTGGTAGTGGCTGTGACCTAGTAGGATGAGTCTGATAGTTCTTCATCAGTAACTTATCATTCTTCTCTACCCCTGAGAAGAGTGGTAATTAGCTCTGAGTACCTTTTGTACTTGGCTTGACGATACTGCTGTTAGAGTGTTCTGTGGGTAGGGTGGAAAGTGCTCCAGGTCTTGTCAATCATCTCAGCATCTATGATCTTCTAGTTACAGAATCTAAGCTTAGAGACAAACTTGTGAATAGTAGAATTGTATGCAGACACCCTTTTAAAATCCTGGAACCTGATGTTGGTCCACTCACGTTGTGCTTCAGGCAACATGATGGATCTCTGCTAATCATACCTCTTCTTCAGGGAGTTCTATAGTGCCAATGGGTCTTCTTCTAGAAAATACTCACACTTCAAGTTTGGGTGGATGTGATGTCTCAAGAAATGCAGTGCCACACATTTGGTGGCATCAGGATTGGCGGGAACCACAACTGCTGGTTGGGTTATGGCGGCGCCAAGGGATTTGGCCATCAAGTTGATCTTATCATCCATGGCCCATGTGAGATAGTTGTTACCGTCAAAAGTAAGCTCGGCAAACTCATTCTTAGCGATGTCAGATATTTCCTACATTATTCATGCATAATTATAAATTTACTACAGGTAAACAGCATGAATAGTGCTAAATCAGCAAGGTGTGGAATTTATCTATTTAGCAGATATTTTTAGGAATTTTCTAGCAATTTTAATATTTTTTTGCTAATTAATAATTTTTTTAAAATTATTAAATAAGTACAAAATAATATACTGAATAAAGTAATTCTATAAATATAAATAATAATGCCACAAGTTAACTAGATTATAATAAAACTGAAATAATCTAGTAAATAAGACATATGGGAGGAAAAATCAGTCTACTGGACTTAATTATAATTATGACTAATCTTCAGGGTCAAAACTTTATAACTATTTTCAATTTTTAGCATGCAAAATTTTGTCGCATACCGACGCATATTCTTAATTTCTAAGACCTTAGGGGTGTTTGCGCAAAAATTCTGGCCTTATCTTCCCCACCAGCCCTCCATTACTTTTCCTCACCGGTCTATTCTCTCCATCGTCCTTCCTCATCCCTCTTCACCGATAGCAAGACCCAGCCCTCTACACCTCACCGGCTGCTTACGGGTGACAACCGGTGGATGGCTGCCGGCGGGCAGCGGCACTCTAGGGGGCGGCGTGAGGCGCCAGGAGTAAGGGCGATGGCAGCACTTCGGGCACGGGTGGCCGGCGTGCAAGCGAGATCTGTCGAGCATGGCGGTGGCGGATCTCTCGAGTACGGTGCGTTCTCTGACTGGGAGCGTCGGCTGGGTGCGGGCAGTTGGTTGGATGTAGCGGCTTCGGGCCAGAGGCGGGCAACAGTGAGCATCCATCAGGTGTGGGTGTGAAGGCCGAGTGGCGGCGGTGAACTCCGAGCGGCCGATAGTTCGACTTAAGGCGGTGGTCGGTACAACGTCGGTGACTTCAAGCACCGATAGGTGGTAGTGTCCGAGCAAGTGCTGGCGACCGATACGACACCAGTGAGGTTGGGTGTGGTGTGCGGCCGTCGGGGCCGAAACCTAGGTGTGCGACCGGTGCCGGTGGCGGCGAACTGGCGCAAGCGGCGGGGCGGCTTCCTCGGGCACGCCAGTGACTGTGGTGGCGGCTTCAAGCTAAGCACGGCGGCGCCAGGATGGACTCCAGCGGTACGGTGGCGGCGCGTCTTCAGGTGGCTGAGCACAGCTTCTGGCGCAGGAGGAGGTTGCGTCTTCTGCCACGGCAGGTTTCTGGCGGCGGGGTGGACTGCTGTGGTAGACTTCTGGCTACTGGTGGCTTCCAAGCGACTGGAGCCGTGCGGTGGCTGTGGGATCCGGCGACCCGGTGACCAGTGTCCATGCGATGGCCTATGGCCAGTGAGGGCTCCTTGGTCAAGCGTCGGCGCATCGGTGACTTCTGGTCATGTGGAGGTCCGACAGTTGTATGTCCGCCAGATCTAGTGATGGCCGAAACCATGCTGCGGTGGTGCGGTGATAGCAATCTTTGTTTTGATCTATGTTCTAATCTAAGATGGATTCTGATCTAGGTATTGGATGAATAATCTACTAGATCAACAAGATGAACAACCAACATATAAATCATGGATCAATCTATAATTATATTTTGCCTAGGATACTACTGATCTAGACATGGCATTTACAGATATTTTAGAAATCAATCTAGATTGATCTACCAATTGCAAAGCATAATAGATTGAATTTGGAATTTACATATCGTACACCTCGTAGAGCTTCGTGCTAATAACGTGTTGAGAAATAGAGGGAGAGTAGATGAACGGTAATGCAATCCACGATCACAATCGCCAAGAAAAATAGATCAATCATAGAAAACACAAAGAAGATAGAATACCAGAATGTAGACTTTATTGATTAATAGATCTGTTTTTCATGGTAACGCCTCTGTATTTATAGTAAAAATTACAAGGGGTAATTCGGGTATTTGTCCACACCGAAACCATCTAGGTTTCGTAACACCATGTACTGTTCTGTGCAACAATGTGTGATGTTGTCGCCTACTTGCCAGTCACATCGGCTCACCCTACTTTGCATGTTCTTTTTCATGCGGGATTTTTTTTCTCAAGTACCGCGTTGATCAAATCCTAATAAATGTAGAAATAACCCATAATAACTCTCAAAATATGGTTGGTAGCACAAAACTACGGGTACAATCGATCGGATACGGATGGGTAATTATTTTAACATATTTGTTTTCATGTCTTTTACTGGATAGAAATTTGGATACCTTGGATATATACAAATATAAATGTAAATACGGAACGAATACTAGGGAAAACTTTGCCAGAAGTCAGTTCGAAATTGGGATGATAGCGGCACTTGGGAGTATTTTCACATGGAACCCGCAGTGCTAGGGAAACAGGATTTGGTAGTGAATCATAAGTTTCTTGAATGTTCTACAAACAAATTAACAGCCCCCAAATTCTAGATTAATCTGTTAGCATTAACTGAACCAAGTTGGTTGGAGCATTAATTTGCTGAAAACGTGATGGATAAAAAAAACAGAACCAACGCTCGATAACAAAATGTGAAGGATCGTTTTAGATGCATAGAGAAGCTGGAGGTGGAAATAGACTGCCCGCAACCTTGGCAAGATGTAAATTTGATAAGTGCTTCGACTGTTCTTGAAACCAAGGAAGTAGCTTTCACCTGTGACGTATGGTGCCGGTGAAATCCCCTGCGTCAAGATGGAGCCGCTGCAAAAGATGTTGGTAAATACTTCTGCAAATCCCTGTATTCCCCTTCCCAAGATGTTGGTAAATACTTCTGCACCACTATTCATCTTTATCCTTTGTCGCGTGCCTTTGTTTTGGAGAATTCCAAGGATTTTCATGTTATTATGTCCTTTCCCAAAGTTTCGTTTTGCAGAAGTTGGGTTCTTTGTACTGAACTTTTGTGCCACTATAAATGAATCCAAAGTTAGGGCCAAGGGTTTTAAGAAATGAAATTCTGCCCAATACGTTAATATTGTTGAAATATATTGTTCACCTTTCCTCACTAGCTTAGTTTTTGGATGGATTAGTGGTGCATGGTATCAGAGTTAAAAGATATTTAGCTCAAGACCTTGCTTAGCAATATTAAAAAAGTAACATCTACTCTGTTTAAAATACATTGCGTACTTTCCCTCACTGTTTAAGCACTGCATTTGAAACCGATAGTGCCACTTGGTAAAAAGTTACATCGCCTTAATTTGAAACAAGTGATCGGGCTGTCACTGAGTGGAGGCAAATTCGCCGCGTACGTGGGGCAAATTAGCCGCGTAGTATCAAAATTTTTGTGAGGAGCAGAGAGTTGCGGTTATCTAGCGGCAGCCGTACAGCAGAGATTACCTTGTCATCATGCTCAATTAATTACTTACTGTTAGTAATAATTATTACTAATGACAATGATCAAATCCGTAGCCCTTTATTACTTCAAGGGGGCAGTTAGGGAAAACAACTGCATTAAATGAGGAAATGCTCAACTAAAGAAGGGGAATTAATGTGTTACCATTCAACGCACGTTACCAATATTTTGGATCCCTTTTACATATCTAGCTGAATACTCGTGTTTTACTATAATAAAAAAAATAAATTATATTACTCTAGCACATTGAGTCGATAATATCAGGATTGCACTGCCCGATTCATGCTGTCGGCTCTGCCACGCATCCGATAGAGCTTTATTTTTTTTGTTTTGTAGGATGGTGGAGTTTATTTTTTTAGATTGCTTTTTTGTTTTTTGTTAGACTTTTTTAGGGAGGTGCAAGGAAGAGTTGGGAGGTGCGCCAGATGAACCACCACCATCAATTTCCTTTTTTAAGTAGTAAGGATTTTATGTACACCACTAGAATCAGCGTTGTTATATATCGCAACAAATTGGGGAATTTGGAAAGGGGTGCCAAGCTGGTGGTTAATCCGGGGATTAAAACCAGGTGGTGGTCAAGCTCTTGAGGGGGAGCCTTGATCTACTGAAATTCACAATTAGGGTGGATGGAGTACCTATGTTTAGCTCAAACTAGCTAATAATCGCATATTTAATTGGGTATCTGATATAAGACAGGAACATCTGTAAATGTACCTAGTACATTGGATGTGTGCATAAAAGTCTATGAACTCATAGGAAATCCAGTGCATGCATGTCAATTGGAAAAGATGTGCCACACAAAAATTATAATTTTAGATTTCTCATTGAGAACGCTCTCATAGTATTATAATTTCACTTATTTATTTTAATATATAGTTATACAATCTAATGGTTGAAATATCGCCTTGAAGTATGTGTAGTGAAGACAAGGGGTCAATATCTGTCGGATCTGATATCATATTCTTTTTTTCCTGATGAGGATTTCATATCATATTTAAATGTGCAGGTTATTTTTTTTAATGTCCTATTCATAATTCATATATCCTTATTTGTACTCAAAGATTTTCATTGGATTTGGGTTAGGTTATGAGAAGCAAATCAGCAAAATAGATATCTGATGAAACCTCAAAATGAATATAGACAGTAAAAATACTTTGGAACCTCTCTTACACTTTCTACCTCAAAGACCATAAAGAATGAGTAATGTTTTAGTAAACTCTGTTTATCTAGATGTTGTGTTACCACTTTTAATCATAAGGATTTAAACAAGTACTATTTTTTTCGCATATATTACCCTTATCAATGGTAGATTCATGTCTCTAACACCATTACTGACAGGGAACTAATGGAAACAATTGATAAAAAAATGATACCTCGAAAAACCAATAATAGTAAGCTTTTGCAAATCAAAATAAACTTGCTAAAATGACACATATTTTTTTTTACAAGAGGCAGCACGTCCTCCATTTTTCTTTTGCATGTCATATTGAAAATCGACATATTATCCAATACATACATTTGATCATTATGTTTATGTTAGAAAAAGTTGTTTAAAACATTATATTTCATAAGATAAAGCATGCGTGTGAATTGAATGATGTTTTTTTTCTTATCTATCATATCTCCTCGCTCATTCGTTTATAAGTAACACTCAATAACTATTCTTTTCCCCATTTTCAAGGTTTTATAACAAGGATATAGCATGGTCATTTTCTCATATTTCTCTTCATTCATAATGTTCTTAATTCTTGTGCCCCCTCAAAATATGTTTTGAAGGGAGCATATATATTTGTTGTGAAAAGTTTTAAAATATTGACCAAACCGTAATAAATGCAATCAGGATAGAAGTGCTAGAAGTGCAATGTATGTGTCAATGAAAGCCGTAATAAATGCAATCATACGTGCCCGAAGTGAGGTTGTGTACCTGAATTTGATGTTTACCTTTTTCTTTTCTTTGCGCGTTTATATGTACTCGTAGCGGTGGCATACGCATGTTTGTAGAACTAGTAGTAAACTAGTAACAGCGGCAGCGGCAACTGTAGGAGAAGAAAAAGAATAATTAGGAGAATTGAAAAATTCAAAACTTGAAATAATCAACACGGGCACAAATTAAATACTCAGCTTTGTTTTGTTTTATTGTTAAGAATCGATACAGAGTTGTTCAAACATATCAGGCAGCAGTCCGGGTAGTAATTAAGAATTCCTTTCGGCCGGCTGCGATTGTCTGGATTACCAGACTAAATTTGAGAGGCCATGGTAAGGTCAAGGATATGGTTACGACGAATAATTGATAGTTTAGTTTAGTTGAATTTGAATTTTATACAAGTTTTAAAAAGTTAAAATACCAGGTTATGAGCCTTGCGGTCTGACCATCGTGGGATCAGTGATCTAACCGGCACATGGCCCGTGGTTTGACCTTTTGGGAAATCGAATATCAAACTATTGTATGGGCTTATTTAGGATGAGTTTGCATTTGGTACCACTGAAATTGAAAAGTAGAGCTTAAACTAGATAGAGTCCAATCGAAATTCTAGAGAGGATATTTTCTGGTGTTGTTAAACGTTCTGACCGGAGCAGTTGACCGCCATATATAGGGAGTGTGGTCAGATCAGTAGGTGTGGCTAGAGAGTAGCGAAAATAATTTTTGTGTTGGATGAGTGTGTGCACGGCATGGGTGCTGTTAGTTGGTTGTGTTGAGGTACATGATGTATATTTTGACTAACATGAGTCAAATATATAGAACTTGTGCTCAAGATAGTAGATTAGTCCGAGTGGTTGTGTAAGTCCAAATAAGTCTACGTGACTCAAGCGTGAAGCATAGAGAAAACAAGAATCATAAGCATATGGCGCACCAAGTGACGAGCCCGATATACGCAGACATGGTTTAGGAAAGATCAATTAAATGCATGAAGACATGACAGCTAGTCATTAGATACTATAAGCTATGTGTCAAAGTTGTAGAGATACTTTGAGGTGAAGGTGAAGACAGAGTAAGGGAATGTGCCTAGAAGCTTCGTCGAGAGTATTTTGGTAATTAGCCAAGTACCGGGTTGGTGCCTTGATCAAAACCACGGCACTGGGAGGCGCAAAGAAAAAGTGGTTTAGGTCAAGAAGAGTTACAATTATTAACTGGATCAATCACTAAAGAGTTAACAAGCTGACTCTTGTAAATGCTTTGATGCTTTGAGAAGTATACGTGAGTGTGTAAAACTCGTGTTAGTGGGGGTTGACGGGTTTTCCCAATAGGCTTAATGGGTTAGAACCATTAGGACTATTGATGGTTATTAAAGGGGGAGAGGAGGAGGTAGATCTAAGGTTTCTAGGTTTCTAGGTTTTTATTCTATCACCTTGTCTTCTTCGATAGTTGAGATAAAGAACTTGAGAGAGAGGAAAGAGTGGTGTTGTGGCTACAACTTGTAATAATCCATGAGCATATAAATATTATTCTCAATTGAAAATAGATCAATGTTTTATTTCAATCATGTTCTTATTTGCATTCTTTCTTGTTTTGTTTGTTCTTCAACTAGATTTGTGATTTCATTTTTGTAGGTGTTCTAGCATGAACTATTGCTTAAATTATCTTACTACGACATATGAGAATAGATCTATAAGACCTCATGTCTTAGATTCTCATGAGTAAGGAGTAATTTGAGTTTTAGGGTTTTTGGTGTTCTTGTAACCTAGATTCGATTCTCTGTATTTGAGTGAACTCAAGGCCACGAACCATGTGATTCTAGATTAGTTGTGGGGACACCCGGATTTACCTGGAATATCTATATTTACACAATTGTCCATGATTTCAGTTACACGCAGATTGATAAACAACCTGTTTATAACTATAATACCAAAATAGGAGTTTTACATAAAATATGACATAGCTTTCGATTATAGAGTTTCAAGGCTTTCAAGACAAATTTACTTATATTACAAACAAAAGGTGATAAAAGATGGCCAGACCAGAAGCTATGCTTGAGTATAGGCTTGATCGAGAATGTGTGATCTTCACCATCGTAGTACTCATTATTTGTTAGCATGTCCTCTTCATATTGTTCATTGTATGAACCAAAATACGCAAGAATGAGTACATTCGTACTTAACAAGCCACGGTGGTAAGGTCTTATAATTCAATTAAGGATTTCAAGGGAATGTCTATCAAGGAGGGTTTATTTTGGACCTATCATCACTAGTACCTATAAACTTTATTTATAAACATTTGACTTAAATCAAAACAAGTTCATAAAGGAGCTTTTGTTAAGAGGGTTGTGTATTAACAAGTTATCTCACTCCCAAGTTACCACAATTTCTATCAATAATGTTCTTTATGCCTGATTTATGAATCACCCTTTAGACATAGTTCCATTAACCAGTAGCACGGTACATTCGAATGATCTGATTTAATCTCTACAGATAATGCCTAGCTTTAACCACATGATATGCACGATTTGATCAAAGGCAGGGTAACATAATTCATCACTGATTCACAACATTAGTACTACCTAGTACAGAGCGGGTCCCTTACTAGGCCTAGATATGGGTAACTACTCTGCTGCTCCCATAGGTCACACTGTGACATAGACTGGTATGTAGTCCACGCCAACATCGAACCTACCCATGGAGAACCAATACAACTAATACAGTAGTTAAATGAAGTTTAAGTGATTGATCCTGTGGATAGGCGGTAAATACGTATTTTCTTGTGGCACAAGTTAATTTCTTATATTCTTCGGTGGAACCACCTTTCTAGCAGAGACTTGTGCATACAACAACCGGGCAGCATATGCACACAATCACCTCCAAACCACACACTCATGTCTGCCCTTAGCTAGCATTTCCACAATATCACTCTAGGCGAGTGATCCCACACTTTTATTCATCATGCTATAATGGTCATAAATTCTAACGCATCAACTTGTGATGGCGGACCACAATGTAATGAGATTATTGTTGTCTATGTTCAGTACTACTATGTTAATCTAAAGTATGATATATGAACTCTAAGTTCATCTAGGAAAATCAGATCAAAGTATTGTCAAGGATAGCAAGTGAACAATTTAATTAAGGTATTAACTACTTAAGTAGGATCATTCAAAAGTAACTAATAACAATTAGCATTGACAATTAAATAATGTAGGAATTAACCCATATGTAATATTACCCAACTAATAGGAATTCAACATGATCATGGAACATGGCTTGTCTTGCGATTTGTAGTCAACACTCACTCCTTTGCAGGCTTCAGGGTTGTCATTTCTAGTTTCAATTGTCCAGGGGGCTTCTTCTTCATAATCTATCGTACACACATACACGAACAAAGCCAAAAAAGCCCACTATAGAGCTACAATACTTGCAAATAAAATACTTAATACGGATACGCACATATCTTGTACTTTTCAGTTAAATATATTGTTCAACTGAAAAGAATTATTGAGCCGCATGAACTATGGCTAGGTGAACTCATTCCAAACTAAACATAAAGTTGTTATTCATAAGGATGGAACACTACCTCATGTTATCATATGGTGCATTCTCAGGTTTGTTAAATGGAAGACTTTGGAACTAACCACATTAGGTGCTAAAGATATGAAGGAAAAAAGCCCATGTGATGTGACTACGCCACAAACGCATACGACCATAACTCCCAAGAATAAAAAAATGTGAATTCATTTCTTCAGTTTTAATCTGTTTTAAATGAGAATACGATGCTATCTAAAGATAAAAATATATAATTGTCTAGCTATACAAGGAAGATTGCATCAATACTACACGCTCGTGGTTAGGGTCCACCTATAGAGAAGCTGACTAGTATATCAAGACCAAGTCAACGTCTTCCCTATCTCTTGCTCAAGGTCACCATGTCACTTTTGGATCAATTCAAGCAAGAGTTCACGCGGGACACATTTTGGAATCCAATTCAGCCTCCAGATTAATTCGAATTCAACCCGATAAGTCTGACTTCAAATGCGCATAATTTTTGCATACAAACTTCGTTTGAGGTGTACATGTACAGCATAGAAAGAAGAATTCATCCACTTTCCAATGTATCCAGTTCTACCTCCAAATTCCTTCTGTCCGCACCACAATTACTAAAATAATCTGACGCTGATTCAGCCTATGGAATTAGCATCAAAAGGTCATTTAGAATGTGTGAGTGCAGCATGGATAATGTGACGATGGCCCAATCTTCCAAGAGGTACTGATAAGTCGATTGTGGAGAACTCGACGTTGATGATCCAAAGGCTCCGACCAAAATAGATCGATCCCCTCGTAATCACTATACCACTGCTCCGATGGTTATCAACCGTGCCGAACGCGGTTGACCTCGCTAAGAAGGCTATCTCCTGCAAGCGAATCAAGAACACAAGCAAGAGAGTAAAAGATGTAATCTAAAATTGTATTGCAAATAAAGATTAAGTTCACAAGTTGGGGTTCCTCAACCGAACGTGCGGTGAGACTGCTAAGCAGAATAAACTCTTAAGAAAAACCCAAAAAATTAAAGGGGTGCAACCTCCTTAAATAGGAGTGGGGAGGCCGCACTTATCTAACAAAAGGTGGTGCGGTACTATTTATGGGTACTGTTCACATAAATAGTACCATCCATGAATAGTGTCAACCCAAATAGTCTAAGTATGATTACAAGGTCCAATGCCCACTTTTACTCATATTGGAAAAGTGACACAACTTGTTTTGCAGTTTTTGATCGGCTCAGATGGAATTTCGATGTGAGATCAGATTCATCTGAAAGTAGACTCCAAGATCTTTTCAACGAGTACTCACGGGTCCCAAGAAAACTTCTGGATCAAAAGTTATGATCATTTGAAGTAGGCACTGTCAAGCAGTCCGAATCTGAGTCGAACTCGCGAATATGAGTTGAATTGCGCTTGACGGTTCCACTTCTACACTTGAGCTCGTGTGGTTCTTCTCCATGGTTTCTAAGAATAAGAAAATCATAAGTCTTAGGAAGTATGAATGCTCAGCGGAAATATTATTAACTCCTAAAAATGAGTTTACCTGATAGTTGAATTGACGAGCACATGCCCGAGTGATTGGACCTTGCCCATCATTCATGGAAGTAGTAAGAGGAGTGTTCATATCAGTAGAAGTGATGTCCTCATCAATGAAAATATTATTTTGCACTCTTTCCAACGGATCTAGTATCGTCCAAAAATCCCTTCTGTGCGCGTCGAAATCATCAAAACAATATTTCGATTTTGGAAACAGAGATAGAATCAGATTTGATTTGATTACTTTCTATGTGTTGAAAACTTTCCATAAGCAACGGCCTACGTGCCCCTATAAATAAAGACTCAATTAGCCATGTAAGGAAGACCACTTTTGAGAATAAATATACTGTTTTCTATGCTTGGGTTTCGTGTGGAATTAGGGAGTTTCTTCAATCAAGATCGTTCAGTCTTTTCATTGGAAATTGGATGCATGATAGATCTTCATTTGGTGGTCAACGAAATCGACACGAGTGTGTTTTAGAGGATTAAAGAGTGTTCGTCTATTACACTGGTATTAGAGGATCATTGCGATTCATCAGGACTTCCATGAGTATCCATCCTACATCGAGAAGATCGGACGACCCCGTATCATCTTGATATCGGAGCGCGGTTTACTCGGTAGGATCTTATCCCTTTACTTTTCAGAGAGAGAGAGAGAGAGAAGGAAACAACAACGCGGCAGTAGAACAGTGACAACATCATGGGCATGGATTGTTCCTGAGGACCGCGAACCCATTTTGGGTGGTTTGGGATGATAGGGAGGATAGCAGTGGTCTGAAAAGGTAGAACAAGGGTGGTGGCAATAGAAAGGGGAAAACTCTTCGGTGGTGAGCTCCCGTGGTCTCTGGTGTTAGCAGCGGGTGCATGAACATGGCGTGAGCAAGGGGAGTCCTCTAGTGTTGATGGCTTAGTTTGGGGTGCAATGAGGAAGCCTGGCAGCGGTGGTGGCCATGGCGGTGAGGTGAAGCTCAGCGGTGGCTGTGCAAGGCAGACATGGTGTCAACGGAGGTGAGATTCAGTAACGGCGTGTTGAGGCACACCTCATGACAGGGATGGCGAGGGTAGGGGATGATGGAGGAGGTAGATTGATGGTGATGGCAACATGATTGGCGGATGACAGCCCTAGCGATGACTCGGCATAGGAAGGGCGTGGTTGGAACCACAAGGAAGTGATGAAGATGGTGGCACAATCAATTGGGAGAGGAACAAAGATATTGAGAGTGAATTCGGGCATATTACCTAAACAACTAAAGAAAGGGGCGACGCTTTTGCCAGGTTTGTGGACGCTGGCACAGCTCGATAGCGGTGTAGTCAACTTTGGGAAGTGAAGGGGAAGGAAGAGAGCTAGCTGCTGCGGCTTTGGTCTTAATGGCGCTCGAAGGTGGTGGTGCATGGGACATGACGAATGGTAGAAGCGGTGCATGGGCGTCGACATGGACCAGCATGTGCATCTCGTGGGCAAGCTAGCGTGCGGTGGCGTGGAGGTCATCGTGCGGAGTTATGGCGGCACTGGCGCAAGAGCGAGGATGCGGTGGTGACGATGCATGGTTGGTGAGGTGGCAGGTGATGTAGGTGTTGACTGGGCGAGCGAGGGTGACACAGTGCAGGAGTCGGCTAACGCGCAATGGGCTAGAGCAGGTGTTGGGCCGAGAGATGGGTCGACCGACTAGATGGAAGAAAAAGAAGAAAAGGAGATAGCTCACTCTTGTAGAATTGTATGGGTAGCCCTCTTCTCTACCGCGGCAGCAGCGGTAGACGACATGTGTCATGTACCGTGCTACCCGACCGTAGTACATCCTACCATGGTGCCTGAGCACAACAGCTCCTACTGCGGTACCGCACCGCGATAGGATAAGCTAGCCCACAGGTGCATGCATAAGGCTACTAGCAATACTTCCACCCAGCATGTCTTGTCATGGTTCCATAGCAGGTCTTTCAGACTACTGCTATAGTAGGGGAGTGTGGTAAGTACATATCACACATTGCTACCACTGTGATCGTTAAGGGGGGTAAAAGTACAGTTTTGCACTAGCGAAAAACCAAAATTGAAAAAAAAAAGGCTGGGGGCCAAACAGGCCAAAGCTTCTCAGCCCTTGACCTCGGAGTTTGCCCTTCAATTTGCATGATTCTGTCACACCGTAGATGACAAAAGTTCCATGTACTGCTCTGTGCAACAATGCGTGATGTTGTCGCCTACTTGCCAGTCACATCGGCTCACCCTACTTTGCATGTTCATTTTCATGCGGGATTTTTTTTCTCAAGTACCGCGTAGATCAAATCCTAATAAATGTAGAAATAACCCATAATAACTCTCAAAATATGGTTTGTAGCACAAAACTACGGGTACAATCGATCGGATATGGATGGGTAATCGTTTTAACATATTTGTTTTCATGTCTTTTTCTGGATAGAAATTAGCATACCTTGGATACAAATATAAATGTAAATACGGAACGAATACTAGGGAAAACTTTGCCAGAAGTCAGTTCGAAATTAGGATGATAGCGGCACTTGGGAGTATTTTTACATGAAACCCACAGTGCTAGGGAAACGGGATTTGGTAGTGAATCATAAGTTTCTTGAATGTTCTACATACAAATTAACAGCCCCCAAATTCTAGATTAATCTGTTAGCATTAACTGAACCAAGTTGGTTGGAGCATTAATTTGCTGAAAACGTGATGGATAAAAAAAACAGAACCAACGCTCGATAACAAAATGTGAAGGATCGTTTTAGATGCATAGAGAAGCTGGAGGTGGAAATAGACTGCCCGCAACCTTGGCAAGATGTAAATTTGATAAGTGCTTCGAATGTTCTTGAAACCAAGGAAGTAGCTTTCACCTGTGACGTATGGTGCCGGTGAAATCCCCTACGTCAAGATGGAGCCGCTGCAAAAGATGTTGGTAAATACTTCTGCAAATCCCTGTATTCCCCTTCCTAAATACATCGCTGCCAATGTTGGAGCCGCCCATATCGGGCTGTCACTGAGTGATCGGGCCACTTGGTTAAAAGGTACATCGCCTTAATTTGAAACAAGTGATCGGGCTGTCACTGAGTGGAGGCAAATTCGCCGCGTACGTGGGGCAAATTAGCCTCGTAGTATCAAAATTTTTGTGAGGAGCAGAGAGTTGCGGTTATCTAGCGGCAGCCATACGGCAGAGATTACCTTGGCGTCAGGCTCAATTAATTACTTACTTTTAGTAATAATTATTACTAATGACAATGATCAAATCTGTAGCCCTTTCTCGCTTTAAGGGGGCAGTTAGGAAAAACAACTGCATTAAATGAGGAAATGCTCAACTAAAGAAGGGGAGTTAATGTGTGTGTACCATTCAGCGTACGTTACCGATATTTTGGATCCCTTTTACATAGCTAGCTGAATACTTATGTTTTACTATAATAAAAAAATAAATTATATTACCCTAAAACATTGAATCGATAATATCAGGATTGCGTTGCACGGTTCACGCCGTCGGCTTTGCCACGCACCCGATAGAGGTCTATTTTTCTGTTTTGTAGGGTGGTGGAGTTTATTTTTTAAAATTGCTTTTTTGTTTTGGTTAGACTTTTTTAGGGAAGTGCAAGGGAGAGTTGGGAGGAGGAGCAAATGAACCACCACTATTAATATCTTTTTTTAAGTAGTAGGGATTTTATGTACACCACTAGAATCAGCGCTGTTATATATGGCAACAACTTGGGAAATTTGGAAAGGGGTGTGAAGCTGGTGGTTAATCCGGGGATTAAAAGCAGGTGGTGGTCAAGCTCTTAAGGGGGAGTCTTGATCTAATGAACATTCACAATTAGGGTGGATGGAGTACCTATGTTTAGCTCAAACTAGCTAATAATCACATATTTAATTGGATATCTAATATAAGACAAGAACATCTATAAATGTACCTAGTACATTGGATGTGTGCATAAAAGTATAGGAACTCATAGGAAATCCATGTTACTGATATGCCTTAGAGACAATCATAGAAATGATTATATCACTTCTATGTTTATGATCTTTTAAATAATGTATTATTTTGTTCCTTGAATAAATATCTTTCGTATTGATTAACAAGTATGTGACTTGTTCGTGAAACTCTTTATTTATGTTTTTTGATATTATTCTAAATTATCCTTGATCTTATATCATTATGTGAGACATTTATGATTTACAGATCAGCACATGTATTGATTGATAATCATGTTTCACGAATTATGGATATGAGATATCAAATCAATAATGTGGATATATGTTAGAGAACATGATGTTGGATTGACCCACCATGAGACACTGCAGGAATTATTATATTCTTAAGTTTCATCAGTTGGTCTCATATATAGTGCACGTAAGATCCTTAGATCTGAGATCGTCATTGTTTCCTACATATATAATAGTTTACTTAGGAGTTAGTTTACACTACTCCGTAACTGGGTGGTCATAAAGGTAGCTTTCAGATTTACTATAAAATATGCGGAGAAATATGAGCGATCAAGATAAAATTTGCCCCTCCTATATAACAGGAGAGATATCTCTGGGCCCCTCGATGTGGTTCGATTAAGAAAGTACATGGCCATGTCGAATGTGGTTGAAAAGTCAATTACAACTGAGTAATCCATCACAGGTTTGAGTGAAAGAATTGAGCTATCACAAGATAGTACGCTTCTCGCCTTAAGTTCAATCTAGTATCATGAGGCAAAAGGATCGGTACATAAGCATTATATAGGTTCGTCTAATTTGATCTTTATGTATATTTAGGGGTCGTTATATCCTACTAGGGACCGCTATCGACCTATAGATCGGAAAGGAGTTTTCGGCCCATGACCAAATATACATGAACCTACAGAGTCACACACTTAATGGGCTAGAATTACAATGGTCCAGATGATAGTTTCCGAGTGGGATTCGATCTCCACTCGTATCAGATAAGTATCCGATTGGAGGCTATATAATGAGAGGTGCAGGGGCTGAGGGCGATATCCCAAAAAACCCTAGCTGTCACCTTTCATAACCTCTGTCATGCGCACTGGTGCTAGCACACCGATGCACGGTGTTTCCTCTCTAGCTGTGTGGACCTCGGTAGAGGTGCTGTTACGACTGCGACGCTGTTCCAGATGATCGCAAGGAGGAGACGGTTAGCCGGAGGATGATCGTCTACTTTCGCCTACACCGACGCGCTCTTCGTTGAATCGGCTGCTTCAACTCTACTTCCGCTGCACTGCGCGTCTAGTGGTAACGATCTATGATCTCTTATTCGTATGGCTTCCTGGTTTACACGGTAGAAATTATAATTTGCGCTAGTGTAGCCTACCCGTATCCCAACAATCTATTACATGCATGTCAATTGGAAAAGTTGTACCATTTCCAAAAATTTTATAGAAAATGGCTAAGTGTTTTTTGTGCCACTGGTATTGAAAATATTCCTGGCAATTAAAACAAATGGTTCTTTGGTGCGGATCCTTTTTGGGGCCCTCATTAGAATAATGTTTGCTATTTTTGCACCCACTGATGTCCCTTTGAGATTTACTGGGTACAATGTTACTAGTGTTTCCATCATGATGGTTTTTCTTTAATCCTTCTTGTACCACCGGGTTGGATGGCAACTTGTATGAATGATTAGGGACTTGTCTGGCATCAATTTCTTGTCTCTTTCGCTTATTTCTGACCGTGGCAATTGCCTGCTTGAGGATGGCTTGAGTAGTTTGTCCATTATGAGGCAGAGTCTTTGTAACATCCCAAATTTGCGAGATTATTTTATTAGCGAATTAATGAAAATATTTTCTCGATCTTCTGTGTATTTCAAAATTTCGTCTATTTTAAGTTCTTGATTTGGAATTTTCGGCGGCAAAAATTCAAATGAAAGAAAACAAAATTCTAGAACCAAGAACCCCGTCTTCAAAGATAAAAATCTGGATTCTCAAAACTTTGGCAAATCAGTAAAATCCAACCTTCGGTCAAAACCCAAAGTATCAGAAATTGAGCACCCTAAAATTTTATTCTGAAGATATTAAACCAACAGTTGAAATTTAAAGTTAATCATTAAAGAGTTTCTTATCTAATTATTGGGCAAGAAATTTATTTGCAAAACTCTCAAAATTCAGAAAGCTTCCTTGGGCCTCAGCCCTTTCTTCTTTTGGCCCATCAGCCCCTTTCGGCCGATCCCCTTAACCCGTCGCCTCCTTCCCCTCGTTTCTCCCTCAGAGCCGCCGCCAGGCTTCCCTCTCCCTCATTTCTTCCCTGCCGCGCCGCCAGGCTTCTTCTCTGCTCCCCACGCCGCTCCTTCTTCCTTCGGCCCGCTCGGCTCTCCCTTCCAGCCCGGCGCCCCTGCTCCTCCAACCCTCCTCCCCTCACGCTGGCTCAGCAACCGTTGGCCCACCCCGCTCGGCTCCAGGCCAACCCGGCTTCGGCCCTGCGCCTCCTCCCTTCTCCTCCCGGTGCTGGCCGGTCGTGCGCAAACCGGTGCCTCGCCCGGTTTGCGCACCGAACTGTACCCTAGCGCCGCGCCTACCCTGGCCTCATTTCTCTTCAAAGCTACGCTGACCTCGACCTTGACACACCCAAGCAAGTATTGAGCTCGTCCCCTCGGTACTGGCTCGGCGTCGGCCTGCCCCTGAACCCCTCCCTTCGCCCTAGCCCTGCGCCGGCTTCGCCTGCATCGACCGCCCAACATTACTCCGCGTCGGATCAGCTTGCGGTCTACGCTCGCTGTTCCGCCAGCACCAGGCCCGGCATTACTCCACCATGAAGTGCGCCAACCACCTCCTCTCTAGTCATTTAAGCTCAATTCTTCACTCCAGGATTTCCCCCAATCAGCATTTCCTTCAAGAACCGCGGGCACCACCATTTTCTTCACCACCGGTGATTTCCCTCCGATTCCCCACCACGAAAGCCACCTCTCACCATCCTGAAACATCCCCAGCAGCTAGCCGGCACTTTTCCCCATCGAGGCGATCCCCCACGGGAGTTTCCCTGCGCCACTCGTGGCCTCCGTTGCCAGCTTGCCTCGATTCTTCTTCGGCCCCGGCGACCACCGTGGTAAGCTCGCCTCGACCCTTTCTTGCTTGTGCTCGCTTTGATTTGCCCCTTTGTCCCCAAGCCATTGGCACCTCCGCGACCTCCTTACTCTAGCCGCTCCAAGCCAAACCGAGCTGCTTCACTCCGAAGGTAGCAGTGCCGCCGCCATCACACGACATCCCGTGGGTTGATTTCATCCGATCGTCAACACCTCCCGTGGTTTTCCACCAGCCTTTGCCACCACCGTCTGTGACGAGCCCTCGCTCGCAGCTCTCCACCAACACCCCTTTCTCCCCTTCACCCCCTGCCGTGGCCCTTCCTCCTCTCTGTCCATGATAGGTGGGCCAGCTGAGCTAAAAGGTATAGCTGGCATTGCTTATCTCGTGTGTCCTCTCACCTGTTCAAGGATTGTGCTAGTGAGCTCAGTAGTAAGTAAAGCATGCTGTGTAAATGATGTTAGGATTGGTAAGTTGAATTAGAGGCTTTAACAAAGGTTCATGCAAAAGAAATTGACTTCTAAAACTGGATTAATTTCACTGGTAAAGATTTTTACATTAACCCTCTTGTACAATCTATAAAGCAATAGTTGTACCATTGATTGTGAATTACCTGTAAATATCTTAAGTTCCAATAAGAAGATCATTGCGACAACAAATCTAAATGTCAAAGCTTTGCACGAAATCAATTTGGCTTAAAGAATTATCGGTGACCAATGAATTAGCTTGATAATGAGATTAAGTAACCAGGCTTGCAATTGCAAAACTTATCTCCAACTGCTACCCCTAAAGAAATCGTATCCAACCTACCAAAAGTTCAAGCAATCTACCTAAAAACTCATTTTTGCCTTCCTTCTTGAACTTAATAATAAAGCTCAATAATTTACTCTCTGGCCCATAATATACTAGTGCACAAATTGTTCGTTTGCTAAAACCGATAATCTCCTTTCTACCTGTACATAAAATGTTTGTAAACCCAATCTTCAATATATTAAGACATGAAGATTCAACCATCTTTTGGCGTAAGGATCTTAAACCTATAAAGGAACCTTGCGCTCTACCCAGAATAATTTATCTAGATGTAACTTGGAAATGCATTCCAATTCATACCGGAAAAAGGAGCATAAAATAATAACCCTGCAATGATTATCCCTCTTGACTAAATATATTGCCAAAACATAACTTGCACCCAAAATAACCTATTCATCTTCCAATGTTTAAGGATATTTAATTTTGTGCAATCTTGTCAACCTAAACCTTGTCAAGTCCTAGCTCTCACCTTAATTAAATAAAACCTTCATTCATCTCGAATGGAGTTATTAATCATCTCAGTAAATAACCCAATTCCTAAATCTAAATAGGATAAATAGCTCATTCCACACTATAATTAAATTTGGAAAATGCCTAAATTCAAGTATCTGGCAAATCACCGTCTTCAGGCCATCTTTCTGAAAAGATGCATAAATCCTGTTTTGCTCTTGAAACTTCCTTGATAAATATAAATATTATAAAAGAAGTTATAAAGAAAAAGATCAAGTCCTTTATCTTGAATCCTGCAGAAAGATCATGCGGGTAATCCTTTAATTAACTTCTTCCCGTTTCTTAAAATTTTCCCTCACGGTAAAGCTATTCAATCAACTCCTTCCCATCAAATAAATCCATTCCAATCGCTCCCTCTCTACTCTCAATTTATAAACAACATTAAATAAAACTCAATTAAATTGAACTAAGCTTTTGCCTCTAGTTGGATTTATTTTGTTTTCCCTTTGTTGCCATGTAATTAGAAGCTGCAGTCTGGAGACGACAAGACCAAGCGGATTCGGGCTACAGTGAAGATTCAAGATTTTAATAGGACTGACTGGTTAAGCAGGCTTTGATTTAAATCAAGGCCGCGGTAATAATCAAGACAAGTCATCACTTTGATCATATTGATCCTTCGTTTTACAAAAAATACGTTCTTTCAAATTATCAAAATGCATGCTTACTTGTTATGCAAATTATATCAAATGTAAGGTAGATATTGCCCTTTTATGCTACCAATATTATTATTATGACATTCTTTACCAGTTGATTCAACTAATCGTTGTCGCCCTAGATAATATTGCTATTAACATTAGCTAAATCATAATTACCGCCAAATGAGTTTAAAGCCAGGGTATTCAATTGTCCGGCTCATCATTATTCTTCAAACATGTGAAATTGTTTTGGACAGTCATTGGATGTAGATGACTGATATTTGTGTATAGCTTACCTTCTCAAAACCTCAAAACTGCTTTACCTGTCTAGGCGGTTGGTAAGAGTGGATGGGGTCGGATTGTGGTGTGCACCGCCTGGACGACTTAAGGACTTAATCTTGAATGACCTCTCCATGTAAAACAGTACAACCACAAGCTGGCAAAGTGTAGGCATGACTAAATAATATGTACTCGCCAGTCAATGAATGCACTTCGGGGGAAAGCACGATTTTTCTCGCTGGACGCAAAGCGTCCTGGAGATGGTCGTGTCACTGGACCGAGGTGGGCGCAAAAGGGGGTCTAGCTGGCGCCTAAATGGCCTTCCTGTAGATGAAACCTTAGTGAGTGAATTCTTTTACTAGATACATTGTAAAGGTCATGTAATAATCCAGTTGATCTACATGCCCAAGGAAACATGTAGAATATAACAATTGGGTTATCTCTTGTGGGTAAAGTTGTGCAATTCTGCAGAGTCTAAAACTATTCGAATAGCCGTGCTCACGGTCAAGAGCGGACATGGGAACATACTTGAGTTAGTTCTATTTCAAAAACCTTTTTCGGGCGGGACGAAAACTAAGTAGGGTGGATGTAGCCCAGTAATTAAAATTAGCATTGGTAGAGGTAACCATGCATTGTTAAGGTGGATGTAACCTGTGCTACTATTAATATTGCACTCTCTCTTTACAACTTGCATTTTGGTTAAAATTACTAAGTCGTAGGAATTTTATTTATAATATTTGGAAATGTTGCTTTAGCAAATAAAATAACCTCAAACCTCCCTTCACAGCCTTGCATGTAATGGTTGCTAGCGTTGCATTCTGTGTGGTGGCTTGTTGAGTACAATTTGTACTCACTGTTGCTAATTACCCTCCAGTCAGTCAAGAATAGAAGAAGTCCTTGCAATGCTCCAGAAGGATCGACAGAGCTGGTATTCAAGAAGGCCATAGACATAGGTCGCGAAACCCCAGTTGGCTGCCTGTGGGCAAGTCCTGAGGGTCCCAC
The DNA here is from genome assembly GCA_036346265.1 of Melocanna baccifera. Taxonomy (NCBI): domain Eukaryota; kingdom Viridiplantae; phylum Streptophyta; class Magnoliopsida; order Poales; family Poaceae; genus Melocanna; species Melocanna baccifera. Next base: position 30,884 of record JAYEVJ010000269.1, read on the forward strand.
TTGTGTGAAGATTTTCCGCTGCTGCATTCTCTGCATTCTTGGCCTAATCGGGCCATGTAAGTTATTACTGTATTAATTATGCTTTCGCTTAATATGTTTTGATATACTGATGATGTAATCGTGAGCAGCAAGCTTGATCCAGGAGCAGTGCGAGAAATCACAGAGGAATTTGGATTTCTAAATCCGGTTCTGACAGAGCTGGCATCAGAGCATATCGACTGTAGGTCGTGACCCTAGTTAGCATGGCCGTTAGTCGAAAAGTTAGACTTACTTTCTTAAAACCATATGTGTGAAAATATAAGCATCACTGCTTAATCTCATCCTTCCTAGAAAGTCTCTTCTTATCTAAATCTTGATCTCTCCTTGTCTATATCTTGTTTTGATCAAGATTTTAATTCTGGGAGCTTTCTTATCCCAAAATTCAAAATCTTAAGACTTTAGGATGCCTTTTTGAGAGTTTCTTCTGAAGCCTCGCCTGGGATCCTTAAGTGCAATTGAAGGATGACTCAAAGCCATTGTGTGGAATAAAGTGACGGTGCAAAATTTTTGGATAAGTATTGGTTGGACTATGTCAATTATGAAGAGGAAGCTTCTGAGAAAGAGATGATCGGATCGAATTAATGTTTGGATTGGCTGTGTATCAAATTATCCAAACCATTGAGAGAAAATAAATGACATGTGCCACACCCTCTGAGATAATTATAAACCTTTGTGGATTTATGTGGATCTTAAAAAGGTGATGATATAAATTCTGGGGGTGGAAAATGGATAGACCACCTAGAAGCTTGGATTTATTGGACATAAGAGGATTGGATCAGGTTCAATTGGATTTCCAGACAACACCCGGACCAATCTTAATGGATTTATATTAATAAGGTCTGAAAGAGATCAGATTTAGGTGATTAGATTGATTTCGGATGTAAGACAATTGAAATACTTGGGGTACAGTACTAGTTGATCTGATTGAAAGTTGGATTGATTAGGGATGTATGCTAATGATAATGGAGCAATAAATGGATTAATTGGATGGATTACAGAAATCAGCTAAGTTAAATACCTGGAGTAGAGCAACAGATAAATTGGATTGGATAAAGAAGTAAGCTAATTAAGTTTCTGAAGGAAAAGAAGTACAATCATGATTGATGGGTGATGAGAATTTCGGAGGCATATAAATATTGGAATACCAGGATTAAGATAAATATAAAAAGGGCTATTGGAATTATGAAGGATAGCACTAACTTCGGATTATGAGATGCCCTACACCCTTGTTTTCGGTGGAAAACAATTTGATGTTAATACTCGGATTTACGAAGGAAGTAAATCAATTCCTTTAAGTAAAGTGGATAATTGGTGGATTTATTCATGGATTGAATTGATTAACTAAATAGATAGACTAATTTAATTCCAGAAAAAGATTTAAGGGTGGTCTTTGACTCTTTATTGGACAAGGTGAAATTCGGATAAGTGCATACACAAAGGATGTTGGAATGAAGTTTACCACTGAAAGGATTGATGGAGTAAGAAGAATAAAGCAATAACCCTTGGATTATCATTTTGACCTGCAACCTTGTTTCTGGTAGATAGTCATCAATCACAAGGCAACCCGGGAGAAAACGTTTGGATAATACTGGATTTTTCTAAGTGAGTCGATCATAATTATTCAACAAACGGTAGAGAAGCTTGGAATGGTTGCATAAGTAGACTAATTGGATTCCATCAATAAAGAAGAATGTAATTATGGATATCACTTTGCAACCCTAATGTACAAGCAAAATGTGAATGGATACATATATGAGGGGAGCATAAAGTAAAATTGATTATTGGAAGGATTGCTGGGTTATTTAGGTAATTGAGAAGAATGATTAATAACCTTCGGATTTTAGATTTGATTGACAATCGTGTTATTAGTGGATAACTAATACCAAGGCAGTAACTTGAAAAGAAAATTTTGGATGATAAGATTTGAATACCTAAGGAATCAAATTGTGCATCAATGGTGGATGAACTTGGTTTATTAAGGACTCATGATACAAATGATGGATTGGTGCAATATTAATAAGAATTATGAAGCTGGATGGAACGACCAATAACAAAATTTTAAGGTTTGATGAAACTTGGAATTACAAGAGCAAGGTGAGTATAAATTAATGGAGTTGAATGGATTGATCACTAGCAGAATTTGGAAATTGTAACCTTTGGTGAAACTTGGATTCATAAGAGCTAGTTGATCATAAATTAATAGGGTTGGAAGTTCTTAAGGAGTAAAGAAAACCTTGACTGATTGTGGAACCTCAGATAAGGCAATTCTTATGATTGGTGGATCCGATAAATATTAATCCCTGTTGATGGAGGATTTTAACAGCATAGAGAGATAGTCTGGATTTAATCAAGGAAGAATAAAAGCCATGGATTATAAATGGAAAAACTCTGGTTCATGAAGTGATGTAAAAGAAAGATAGAATACCTTGTTCCATGGATAAGATTAAAGATGATGGAATATCTTTGCAACGAGATTGAGTTCTCTTCTCCAGTCCCAATAGGACCTAGTGCTCAGAACCCTGTGTTATCTTTTGTGTGTCGTCTAGCTTAGGCGTTGCTTCTTTTATTTGGCCCTGTGCATTGCCTTCTTGCCCTCGGGCATTGTATTTTGCAATCATAGGAAAAGCTTGTTTTTAATTTGGATGTTCTATGTGGCTGGTGTGTTGCCCCAATTCTCTGGGTGCGCTCTCCTTAAGTATAATAGAATGTCTTATCTGTGCAGATCTTCCCATACCTCATGTTGCTTCCCTCTCACCTTATTGCTGAAAACCTCGTCAGGCTTTAAGCAAGGAATGGCTGGTGACCAAGTCAAGGTGATCAAAGCTCGGAAGCACAAAGCAATCAGTACCTCAGTAATCGACAAAGGTTCAGAAGATTTGATCTGCAAGAGAACCAAGACTCAGTCTTCGCCACACCATGGACATGCCCCTCAAATCAACCTCAAATCGGCAATGGCTACAAGCAAGACAGATACCACTGGCCGAAGTAAGGGAAAGAAACGAATAATGGATGCTCGCCAAGGATATAACCCTCCCGACAAGCAAAAGTCGAAGGAAAACCATTCCAAAGGGAACCTTTGCAACAGGATACCCGACAAACCCATAAAGAACATCAGCTGCTTTAATTGTGGAGATCTCGGACATTATGCTGGCAAGTGCCCTCAAAGGAAACCAGACAGGACAATTATGTGTTCTCATCCTTGCGGAATAAAATACCTAGCAAATGAACTCCCAACCGAAAATGGCAAAGCAAACAAAGGACAGCACTACTACCAACCCCGATATCAGCACAAAGGAAATAGTTAACGTCAAGTGACCTCTTATGTTTGGTAAAAATGCTAAGTGTTTCTATTGTGGATCTATAGGACACTATGCAAATAAATATCCCCAAAGGAAGAAAAGCACGCGAGCCGTGGAAACCATTACCCCTCCTTTTGACTCCGGTACCATGAAAGGTTTTATCACCAAGGATACTATTCAAAGACCTATTATGCTGGCCCCAAAGCTACCTTCAGATTCAAAAGCTCTGCCAACTACGGATTGCTGTGAATGTGGCAAGAAAGGACATAGTGCCCAATCGTGTCCTCCCTTACGACAGGATAAAAGATGATCATGTTTTGCTTGTGGACAAAAAGGACATTATTGCCACAATTGCCCAAACCCCTATTGTCCCTACTGCAAGAAACCCCACCCGCCAGGAGAATGCTACAAAAATCTAGTGGCATGCATGCGGTGTGGAGAAAAAGGACATCAGGATGACCAATGCACTATCAATTGCCCCAACTGTGACAAGGATCACCCAATCGGAGAATGTCCAATGGGTAAAGTCATATGCTTCCTTTGTGAAGGACAGGATCACTGCCCTAAGGATTGTTCCATGAGTATATTGCTAACCAAAGCTGCTGAAATACAACGGATGAGTTTGCAAGTTGCCATCAAATTTGCTATGGCAGAAGCAAATTTGCCACTAAAGAGTTTCTTATCTAATTATTGGGCAAGAAATTTATTTGCAAAACTCTCAAAATTCAGAAAGTTTCCTTGGGCCTCAGCCCTTTCTTCTTTTGGCCCATCAGCCCCTTTCAGCCGATCCCCTTAACACGTCGCCTCCTTTCCCTCGTTTCTCCCTCGGAGCCGCCACCAGGCTTCCCTCTCCCTCATTTCTTCCCTGCCGCGCCGCCAGGCTTCTTCTCTGCTCCCCACGCCGCTCCTTCTTCCTCTGGCCCGCTCGGCTCTCTCTTCCAGCCCGGTGCCCCTGCTCCTCCAACCCTCCTCACCTCGCGCTGGCTCAGCAACCTTCGACCCGCCCCGCTCGGCTCCAGGACAACCTGGCTTCGGCCCTGCGCCTCCTCCCTTCTCCCTCCTCCACGCCTAGCCCAGTCCGCGCACAAACCAGCTGCGTCGCCCCGGTTTCGCACCCCGGAACCGTACCCCTAGCGCCGCGCCTACCCTGGCCTCATTTCTCTTCAAAGCTACGCCGACCTCGACCTCGACACACCCAAGCAATTAAGCTGCTAGCTGCGCCCCGACATCACATCGCTTGTCCCCTCGGCACTGGCTCAGCGTCGGCCTGCCCCTGAACCCCTCCCTTCGCCGGCCTCGCCTACATCCACCGCCCAACATTACTCCGCGTCGCATCAGCTTGCGGTCTACGTTCGCTATTCTGCCAGCACCAGGCCCGGCATTACTCCACCATGAAGTGTGCCAACCACCTCCTCAGCAGTCATTTAAGCTCAATTCTTCACTCCAGGATTTCCCCCAATCAACATTTCCTTCAAGAACTGTGGGCACCACCATTTTCTTCACCACCGGCGACTTCCCTCTGATTCCCCACCACGAAAGCCGCTTTCCACCATCCTGAAACATCCCCAGCAGCTAGCTGGCACTTTTCCGCATCGAGGCGATCCCCCAAGGGAGTTTCCCTGCGCCACTCGTGGCCTCCGTCGTCAGCTTGCCTCGGTTCTTCTTCGGCCCCGGCGACCACTGTGGTAAGCTCGCCTCGACCCTTTCTTGCTTGTGCTCGCTTTGATTTGCCCCTTTGTCCCCAGGCCATTGGCACCTCCGCGACCTCCTTACTCTAGCCGCTCCAAGCCAAACCGAGCTGCTTCACTCCGAAGGTAGCAGTGCCGCCGCCATCACACGACATCCCGTGGGTTGATTTCATCCGGTCGTCAACACCTCCCCGGGGTTTTCCACCAGCAGCGCTGCCACCACCGTACACCGAGCCCCTGCTCCTACGGCTCTCCACTGACACCCCTTTCTCCCCTTTGCCCCCTGCCGTGGCCCTTCCTCCTTTCTGTCCATGACAGGTGGGCCAGCTGAGCTAAAAGGTATAGCTGGCATTGCTTATCTCGTGTGTCCTCTCACCTGTTCAAGGATTGTGCTAGTGAGCTCAGTAGTATGTAAAGCATGCTGTGTAAATGATGTTAGGATTGGTAAGTTGAATTAGAGGCTTTAACAAAGGTTCATGCAAAAGAAATTGACTTCTAAAACTGGATTAATTTCACTGGTAAAGATTTTTACATTAACCCTCTTGTACAATCTATAAAGCAATAGTTGTACCATTGATTGTGAATTACCTGTAAATATCTTAAGTTCCAATAAGAAGATCATTGCGACAACAAATCTAAATGTCAAAGCTTTGCACGAAATCAATTTGGCTTAAAGAATTATCGGTGACCAAAGAATTAGCTTGATAATGAGATTAAGTAACCAGGCTTGGCAATTGCAAAACTTATCTCCAACTGCTACCCCTAAAGAAATCCAATATCCAACCTACCAAAAGTTCAAGCAATCTACCTAAAAACTCATTTTTGCCTTCCTCCTTGAACTTAATAATAAAGCTCAATAATTTACTCTCTGGCCCATAATATACTAGTGCACAAATTGTTCGTTTGCTAAAACCGATAATCTCCTTTCTACCTGTACATAAAATGTTTGTAAACCCAATCTTCAATATATTAAGACATGAAGATTCAACCATCTTTTGGCGTAAGGATCTTAAACCTATAAAGGAACCTTGCGCTCTACCCAGAATAATTTATCTAGATATAACTTGGAAATGCATTCCAATTCATACCGGAAAAAGGAGCATAAAATAATAACCCTGCAATGATTATCCCTCTTGACTAAATATATTACCAAAACATAACTTGCACCCTCCAATGTTTAAGGATATTTAATTTTGTGCAATCTTGTCAACCTAAACCTTGTCAAGTCCTTGCTCTCACCTTAATTAAATAAAACATTCATTCATCTCGAATGGAGTTATTAATCATCTTGGTAAATAACCCAATTCCTAAATCTAAATCGGGTAAATAGCTCATTCCACACTATAATTAAATTTGGAAAATACCTAAATTCAAGTATCTGGCAAATCACCCTCCTCAGGCCATCTTTTTGAAAAGATGCATAAGTTCTGTTTTGCTCGTGGAACTTCCTTGATAAATATAAATATTACAAAAGAAGTTATAAAGAAAAAGATCAAGTCCTTTCTCTTGAATCCTACGGAAAGATCATGCGGGTAATCCTTTAATTAACTTCTTCCTGTTTCTTAAAATTTTCCCTCACGGTAAAGCTATTCAATCAACTCCTTCCTATCAAATAAATCCATTTCAATCGCTCCCTCTGTACTCTCAATTTGTAAACAACATTAAATAAAACTCAATTAAATTGAACTAAGCTTTAGCCGCTAGTTGGATTTATTTGGTTTCCCTTTGTTGCCACGTAATTAGAAGCTGCAGTCTGGAGACGACAAGACCAAGCGGATTCGGGCAACAGTGAAGATTCAAGATTTTAATACGACTGACTGGTTATCTCTTGTGGGTAAAGTTGTGCAACTCTGCAGAGTCGAAAACTATTCGAATAGCCGTGCTCACGGTCAAGAGCGGACATGGGAACATCCTTGAGTTAGTTCTATTTCAAAAACCTTTTTCAGGCGGGACGAAACTAAGTAGGGAGAGGTACTCTACTTTGTTGGATTTTTCCTCGATGTACTCCAGCGATAATTAGGGTGGATGTAGTCCAGTAATTAAAATTAGCATTGATAGACGTAACCATGCACTGTTAAGGTGGATGTAACCTGTGCTACTATTAATATTGCACTCTCTCTTTACAACTTGAATTTTGGTTAAAATTGCTAAGTCGCAGGAATTTTATTTATAATATTTGGAAATGCTGCTTTAGCAAATAAAATAACCTCAAACCTCCCTTCACAGCCTTGCATGTAATAGTTATTAGCGTTGCATTCTGTGTGGTGGCTTGTTGAGTACAATTTGTACTCACTGTTACTAATTACCCTCTAGTCAGTCAAGAATAGAAGATGTCTTTGCAATGCTCTAGAAGGATTGACAGAGCTGGTATTCAAGAAGGCCACGGACATAGGTCGCGAAACCCCAGTTGGCTGCCTGTGGGCAAGTCCTGAGGGTCCCACTTGTGTGAAGATTTTCCGCTGCTGCATTGTCTGCATTCTTGGCCTAATCGACCCATGTAAGTTATTACTGTATTAATTATGCTTTCGCTTAATATGTTTTTGATATACAGTGATGTAACTGTGAGCACTAGCTACTGATCCAGGGAACAGTGTAGAAATCACAGAGGAATTCGGATTTCTAAATCCAGTTCTGACAGTCTTGATCTTCTTGTTGTTCAGTTCACCTGAATTGTTGTCCTTCTCCGAGGTACGGTTCCCTTTGGTCTTGCGAGCTTTGATCATCTTAGCTTGGTTATCGGTCATCTCTTGAGTGAAGGCCTGATGAGGGTTCAACAATTAAGATAAGAGGGAATTAGCATGAGGTACGAAAAGATTCGTAAGGACAAGATATCCTAATCCAAAATAAGGAGAGCGCTCCCGAGAACTGGGCAAGACACACCACCACAGTAACAACTAAATTTTTTTATAAGCAAGCTTTTTCTGTGACTGCGAAATATGATGCCCAAGGGCAAGAAGGTAGTACACAGGGCCAATTAAGAGCTTATAAAGAAGCAACATCTTCACGGGGTGACACACAAAAGAGATCGCAGGGTTCTGAACACTAGGCCTTATCGACAAGGGGGAAGAAAACAAAATCTCTTTTTGCAAAGATAAGATCAAGGAAAGCATAGAGAGATGCCTTTGGGCAGCAACTCTATTGCTCTTCTTGCTGTTTTTGAAGTGGAAAACATTGGGGTATGGTTTTCAAAAATGCTTATAAAGATAGGCTTCTTTAAGTTTTGCAAAGCAATTAGATTCCTAAGTTTTTGGATTTTTGAAAACCAACTCTTGGGAATTTAGTTTTCCTTGATTTCCAAATATTAAGGATGGGTTTCAAAGAATCTTTTTTTTAAAAAAAAATCAGGTTTCTTGTAAAGGAAAATATATAGAAGTTTTTATAGTGAAACTCAAACCCAATCAATGTACTCCACCATTCTCCATGAATCATAGCTCGTCATCTTAGGCTTAGAATCCAAGGCCCTTTAATTCTATT
>JAYEVJ010000295.1:0-81730 GCA_036346265.1 Melocanna baccifera
AAAAAATCGAGCCACTTCTCGAACTCTGCATCCAGCATCGGATCACCCTCACTGAGCTCTCCCACGTGCCACCTCTTCACAGCCACCGCCATCGTCTCCGTCCAACAATTGCCATCGTCATCTTCACCAAGTCCCACTGCTCGACCAGTCCATCTATCGCCGTGCAGCACCGCCATAGCCTTTACCTGCAACACCGTCCTCTCTAGTCGTCAACTCACCGCCGGTAAGCCACCACCCTTCACCGTCGTTCTAATCCGCAGCGCTGTCCCTCGGTTCGCCAGCCGCCAACAAGACACGTGTGCGTGCGTCGCGCCCCTTTGGCCACCGAAGAGACATACCCCCTCGCCTCCCATAGCCAACCACCAAGCGACGTGTGTAACATCCTATTTTTCAGCTTTTTAAAAGGTTTTAAAACAAAATTGCATTTATGAAATTTTCTAGAGTTTAATAAAGCTTAAATGGAATTTTAAAAATTAAAAAGGATTTAATTGATTAAAATAAACATTAACATAACCTGAAAGTATTTTATTTGGATTCCTTGTATCCCAAGGATTTTTTTTGGAATTTTCTGTGAATTTTTTGGATTTATTTGCTATTTTTTATAGCTCATTTTATTTTATTTGATTTTCTGAAAAAGAAAACTTGGAAAAGCCTTGTAAACAGTAGCGAGCCCCGCCCATCATTGTTCACTGGCCCGACCCTTCTCCGTTGTCCGATCCCTCGCATGCCACGCATCACACGTCCGCACACTCGCACCATTGCCTCGCCTGCAGCCACCCGATCGCTCCCTTGTCACGTGTCAACCATCCATAGCCCTACGCAGTGTTCATCCATGCGTTCTCGCACCGCCGTCCAATCGCCATTGTGCCACTCGTCGTGCATCCATATGTGCCATGTGTCACGATCACGTGCATTGTCTCTGATCGGGACTTCACCACCGCCGTTCACGCACGCATTCCTCGTCCGCGTTCGACTCAGGTTTCGCCGCCGCACCGTGTCCGAGCGGGACACCTCGGGTCCTATGTATATAAGCCGTGCGCCGCCGCCCTTCTGAGATGGGGATGGGTCCCGATCTTCTCAGTGAGGAACCGTGGATAGTTGATGTGAAGTAGACGATGTCGCTAGCTGAACACTCGTGCCAATGCACGAACCCTCAACTCTTCGCACGCTCAAAACACACCGGATAGCTGTCGTCGCGCGACCACAAGCGCATTTAACGCCAAGTCCCCAATTCCCAATGGAACGACGGCTTGACCTTGAGTTGCGAGCCAACAATAGATCGCCTAATTCTCTCTCAAAGTCCTTGCATGAACTCTGGTGTTGAAAGAACATGCAATAGATATATTTCAATCTGATGCATAAAACTTGGTCCCCTGATACAAGGGAGGGGCAAGGGTATTTAAGGCGCCCTCCCTGACTCACACATGGCCTAGGGCCTGCCGAATCAACTTCGAATTCGGCTAAGAGTGGAAACACACCAAAAAGGAAAACCTAAATTTAATCCGTCACATTGTTTTGACCATAGCGGCGTGACCGTAAGTCTTCTGAGGCTGGGGCCATACCCATTGGATGGGCCTTGAAATAAGCTTTCAACAAGTCCAAGAACACCCCAAGCGGACTCCGTATGTGAAAGTTATGGCCTTTTCATTACAGGCCTGTTGGTCTGTCCCGAAACGAGTCCGATTTGGCTTCCGAGTTGATTCCGAGATGAGTTTCTGTTGGGCTTGTGGAAGTTCCGAATTGGGCTTGAATTCTTGGGCTTTTCCCTCCTTGCTTGACCCACGTGAGCTTCTCTTTCTTCTTTTTGGCTCCGACCTCCTTCTCCTCTCTCGCGCTTCCAAATGCTTCACAATGTTCAAACCTGAGAATGCACAAAACATTTGCATGAGGTAGTACCCAATTCTCATCAATGATAATAGAGTCATTAAGAAACAACAAAGACTGTTGATTTAGGAGTTTAGCTCTTGCTCTAGTCAGTGGTCCAACATGCACTTCCCCACTTGTATTACTTGTAGCTTCACTTATGGTGTCCATCTCAGTATGTGCATGACCACCAATAGAAGATGTATAAGTGTTAGTGATGTCCTCATCATCCTCCCCCTCTTGAAAAGGTGTCGTCCTCGACGCTGGATCGTCACCACCAAAGAAAGGTGATAAATTAGCGACATTGAACGTAGAGCTCACGCCATAGTCATCGCCGGGAAGCTCTATCTTGTAGGCATTGTCGTTGATTTTCGCAAGCACCTTGAAAGGCCCATCACCTCGTGGTAGTAACTTAGACTTGCGACGTTCTGGAAAACGATCCTTGCAGTAGTGTATCCAAACCAAATCACCTGGTTGAAAAACCATCTTCTTCCTTCTCTTGTTCGCCTTGTCAGCATAATACTTGACCTTGTGCTCTATCACTTCTTTTGTCTTGAGATGCAATTTCTTCACATATTCAGCTCGCTTGGATGCCTCCATATGAGTATGTTGTTAACTGGGAAGCGGTAACAAATCAAGCGGTGTAAAGGGCTTGAAACCATAAACTACCTCAAATGGACACATCTGTGTAGTGGAATGCACGGCCCGATTATAAGCGAATTCCACGTGCAGCAAGCAATCCTCTCACTCGCGCAGGTTCTTCTTGATCATGGTCCGGAGTAGCATCGAAAGTGTGCGGTTCACCACCTCTGTTTGACCATCAGTTTGGGGATGACAAGTTGTGCTGAATAACAACTTCGTCCCTAGTTTACCCCAAAGCGTCTTCCAGAAGTAGCTCATGAACTTCACGTCGCGATCTGACACAATAGTACGTGGCACGCCATGTAGCCTCACAATCTCCCTGAAAAACAAGTTAGCAATATGCGACGCATTGTCGCTCTTGTGGCACGGAATAAAATGTGCCATCTTCGAAAAACAATCCACAACGACAAAAACAGAATCGCGCCCCCTCTTAGTTCTTGGCAGTCCTAAAACAAAATCCATACTAATATCCTCCCATGGGGCATTGGGAACAGGTAAAGGGGTATACAAACCGTGTGGATGCATTGTCGATTTTGCTTTGTGGCAAGTAATGCATCGTTGCACATACCTCTCCACATTTCGCCTCATCTTAGGCCAATAAAAGTGATCGCTCAGCATAGACAACGTCTTCTCACGGGCAAAATGTCCCATCAATCCACCTGCATGTGATTCCTGTAGTAATAACAAACGCACGGAGGAATCTGGAACACATAATTTGTTAGTACGAAACAAAAACCCATCATGGATGTGAAATTTATCCCAACCTTTTCTCTCTTTGCAATGTGCATAAGGGACAGAAAATTCATAGTCAGAAGCATATAACTCACGCAAACTCGCTAACCCAGGGACAAGCACTCCTAAGTGAGTTAAAAGCACAGATTTCCTAGAAAGAGCATCAGCTACCACATTTTCCTTTCCCTTCTTATATTTCACAATGTAAGGAAACGACTCAATGAATTCGACCTATTTGGCATGTCTACGGTTCAGGTTTGCTTGGCCTTTTAAATACTTCAAAGTCTCATGATCAGAATGAATAATAAACTCTTTAGGCTATAAATAGTGTTGCCAAGTTTCTAGCGCGCGCACTAACGCATAAAGCTCTTTGTCATAGACCGGATAATTCAATTGAGCATCATTCAGTTTCTCACTAAAATAAGCGACCGGTCTACCCTCTTGCATTAAAACACCGCCAATACCCAATCCACTAGCATCACACTCAATTTCAAAATTTTTAGTGAAATAAGGTAAAACAAGCAACGATGCTTCAGTCAAGTGTCTCTTAAGTTCAGCAAAAGCATTTTCTTGCGCTACCCCCACACAAATTCAACACCCTTTTTGGTAAGTTCATTCAAAGGGACAGCGATGGTGCTAAAATCCTTCACGAAACGCCGATAAAAACCAGTGAGACCATGAAAACTCCTAATTTGGCTGACGTTCATAGGAGTAGGCCAATTTTTAATCGCTTCAATTTTAGACTCATCTACTTCAACTCCCTGTGCAGAAACAACATAGCCCAAAAAGATGACACGATCTTTGCAAAAAGTACACTTCTCTAAGTTACCAAATAACTTATTATCACGCAAAACTTGTAGAACTTGTCTATGATGGTCTATGTGTTCAGATTCAGTGCGACTGTAAATCAGAATATCATCAAAGTACACAAGAACAAATTTACCAATGAAATGCCTTAAAATATGATTCATTAAGCGCATGAATGTACTAGGTGCATTAGTTAAACCAAAAGGCATAACTAACCACTCGTACAACCCAAATTTTGTTTTAAAGGCTGTTTTCCACTCATCCCCTTCATGCATTCTGATTTGATGGTAACCACTGCGCAAATCTATCTTAGAGAAAATAACAACACCACTCAATTGCCTAGCATATCATCTAAGCGAGGTATAGGATGACGATATCAATTGTGATATTATTAATTGCTCGACAATCTACGCACATACGCCATGAACCATCTTTCTTAGGAACTAAAATAACAGAACAAAGACAAGGGCTTAAGCTTTCGGATACATACCTTTTGGAGAGAAGCTCTTGTACTTATTTCTGAATTTCCTTTGTTTCCTCGGGATTGGTACGGTACGGTGGTCGGTTCGGCAGCGACACTTCTGGAATCAAGTCGATCTTATGTTCTATCCCCCGAAGTGGTGGGAGCCCAGCTGGTACTTCTTCTGGAAAGACGTTGCTGAAATCCTGTAAAACAGAAACAACACCACTAGGAAGAGAAGTTAAGTCATTAGTTGAAAGCAATGCATCTTTGTACAGCAGCACAACGTGCACCAAATTAGGATCCGCGCAGAAATCTCTCATCTCTGATTTGGTGGCTAACATCACTAAATTCTTTGCTCCTTCTCATTTCTTGTTACCACTCAGATGGTTCTCTCGCGCTTGTGCACTCTCAACATGCATCTCAATTTTCGGCATGGAGGAATTGACAATCTGTTGCGGTGTAAGCGGCTTCAAGATGATATCCATATTGTTCCATCGAAATGTGTAGCGATTTGTACGCCCATCATGAAGAGCGGAACGGTCATATTGCCATGGCCGTCCCAAGAGCAAGTAACACACCGTCATAGGCACAACATCGCAGTCCACAGTATCGGTGTACTTCCCAATAGCAAATGTCACATGCACCATATAGTTCACCTTCACTTCCTCCTTGTCGCTCAACCATTGCACATGATAAGGACGCGGATGTGGTAAATACTTCAAACCTAACTTATGACACATATTCTTGCTAGCCAGATTGTGACAACTGCCACCATCAATGATCAGTTTGCACACCTTACCCATATCAAGCTTTGCCCACGTTTGAAACAAATTGCACCGTTGTTCGAGTGATGGCGATGGCATGACACTAAGCACCTTGGGCGTGCAAACAATGGAGTACTGCTCAGTGGTAGGGAACTCAGGATCACACTCACATTGTTCTATGTCATCAGTGTGCAAGACTGCCTGTGCATCGGGCGACTCATCATCACTAGCTGAAACATAACCGCCATCCTCTGTGACAAGCATAGTTCTGACATTTGGGCAGTCCCTCTGAAAATGGCCAACGCCCTTGCACTTGTGGCAAATAATGTCACGTGAACGTCCTGTCGACCCCATAGATGAGGTCACACTAGCCGCGGGCGCCATAGGTCGACGCACCGGTGATGGTGTACTCTCTAGCTTCTTACTTGCGGAACTGTGCATTGCCGAATTGCTTACAGCCGAAGTGCTCTTGTTTTGTTGGCTGTTGTTATATGTTTGTCTTGGACTGGCTGAAGAACGTGACCGGGCAGCGAACCGGGCGTCTTCAATCACTTGTCGCTCGGCTTCACGTGCTTGGTGCAGCAACTCAATCATATCATTATATGGATGGTGATTGACAATGCGCTTGACAGCATGATTCATGCCAGCTAGAAATCTTGCCATGGTCTGTTCTTCATTCTCGCGGACATCTGCATGTATCATGATAGTCTCCATTTCCTTATGATATTCATCAATTGATTTCATACCTTGTCGCAGCCCTGTCAACTTCTCAAAGAGTGAGCGCTTGTAGTGGTGCGGTACAAAGCGTGCCCGCAAATGCTGCTTCATTTGCTCCCAGGTTATAATTGGCAACTCATGGCGCTCCATGCGCTTACGGATGAATGTGTGGTGTAATCATCCAAGCCATTGGATGCAAGCAACAGCTTCTTCTCATTGGAGTAGTTGTTCATCTGAAACAACTTATCAACTTTCAGCTCCCAAGTGACGTATTGTTCCACATCTGTACCACCTGAAAATATAGGAAGAGTAAATTTGGGCTTAGCAACAAGATCCTCGACGTCATCGTATGAGGACGCCGCACATTGTTGCGGTGATGGCGCCGCTGCTCATCGAAGTCGCCAATGGGAAAATCGTCATCCCGGTAGCCGTCCAAGATCAAAGACGAGGCACACCTCCGCCGTGGGCACCCTGTGGTATAACTCCACCCTGACCGCCATTGCCTCGGGCTGGCCCATGTGCTTGAGGGCGTGCTGCGGCCGCCATCCCGATGTGTGGCGGTACTGCCATGCGACGCGCCTGTTGTTGACGTCGCTCCTCATCTAGACGAATAGCATGTTTATCCTCGGTCTCATTGTGCAAAACGGCCGGAGGACCGTGCACACTTGTGGCATCAGCGGGTGCACCCCCACGTAGATTGTGGTGTGTGAACATGGCACGCAGCTCCGAAAGTTATTGTTGATGCTCAGACGCAATTGTGTGACCTCCTCCCAAGGTTGTTCATCCCACCAACTTCCCAAGCTCATCGCACACGCCATTGTCACCATCATGAAGTTATTTTTGGAGCATCTCGCAGAACCGAGTGTACTCGATCCACGAATCGGGCGCCCGGATTAGGTGGATCCTCCTCGTGACTGACATGGAAACAACTCACAACCAAGAAACGAAGTTATATCTCGGGTTAGTAAAACAAAAGCTCTCTCTATCGTACAACTAATCATCCCGAAAACAAGGCAAGCTACTGCTCCAAAGTGAATCAAGGACAATGAATCGACACTGTGATAAATGAACGAGCTCAACCCGTAATGTATGAGCGTAACCAAGAGCAAGGGAGTACACAAACAGGTGTAGGTGGAGCTTGGACAGGTATGGGGATAACCTATGCAATCTGATATTTAAGTTATTGTAAAGCTAAGTAATAATCTAAGCTAGAGTATTTTGCCTATGTGCCGATCCAATTGGTTAAAGCGAACTCTATGAACGCACACGCAACGATAAATGGGACTTAATGCAACAAAGGAATGAGCTAGGAAGAAGCAATCGGAAAAACTAGCTCGTTTTGCACCAAGTACTAAGAGAGACGCTAGCCAATTGCAACTGAAAATACGAGGGCACAAGATTGCTCAAAGAAAAGTTGACACAAAACACAATCTGGTACGTTGCACACGGGGTTTGGAAGCTCGAAAAAGGATGCCGTCTGCACGGGGAACCTTAGAATTACTTGTAAAAGGTTTCTGTCAATTTTGAGCGAATTCCGAGAAAGTTGACTTTTTCTCGATTTGCGGGCCCGATTTGAGGCCCTAAACGACCTTTTTTGGGGTCGAAACCGCTGCGCGTATACTTGGTGGCTTACGCGGATGTAAAATCCCCAGATTTCCCTGACTTCATTTTTTTGGTTCTATTTTCCCGTTTCCTTTCCAACGGATCAAGAAACACCTCAATCGGAGGTCGTATGCAAAAGTTAGGGATTTCTCTCTGCTTTTTTTATGCCGCGGCTCTTTCTATCTGCGGCTGCCTTTTCTTTTCTTTTCTCAGCTTTGCTCCCCGCGGAAATGTGCAACCCTCCCAAATCAGCAAGGTGTAATCAACTTGAATAAACAGCCCTAAGTGCAATGTCAACAGCTAGTCTCAAGATAAAAGGATATAAGTGATGCACAAAGACACCCAAAAGTGGTTCGGCCTGCTATGATGGACTGGCCGAGAAGAGGTGGAGCAATTGGATTTGGATTGTGTTTGCACTAGAGGTTGATTCGGAGAAGGAAACCAACTTGGATTAGGAAACCCAAACCAACTCGGAGAAGGAAACCAACTCGGATTAGGAAACCCAAACAAACTCAGAGAAGGAAACCAACTCGGATTAGGAAACCCAAACCAACTCGGAGAAGGAAACCAACTCGGATTTGTGCTCTCAAGATGGCGCACGGTACAAGATAGGACAGATTGAGGGAAACAACCAGCAATTTTGCAGGGTTTAAATGAACACAACGATTAAGCAACGCAAAAGGAAACACATGGATCAGCACGAAAACAAAACTCTAATGGACGAAAACTTAACAAAACGCACAAGAACTAAACAGATTAAACTACGGTTTTGGTATTGCAATTTTCGGTTTAATGGAAGATAGGACAGAAAAACGAATCTAACTACGGGTAAAGAAGTTCTCACCGAGTAAACCTAGAATCTGATACCATATGAGACGGGGATGGGTCCCGATCTTCTCAGTGAGAAACCATGGATAGTTGATGTGAAGTAGACGATGTCGCTAGCTGAATACTCGTACCCATGCACGAACCCTCAACTCTTCGGAATACACCCAAAACACACGGATAGTTGTCGCCGCGACGACACAAGCGGCTAACGCCAAGTCCCCAATTCCCAATGGAACGACGGCTTGACCTTGAGTTGCAAAACGAACAATGGATCGCCTAATTCTCTCTCAAAGTCCTCGCATGAACTCTGGTGTTGAAAGAACAAGCAATAGCTATGTTTCAATCTGATGCATAAAACTTGGTCCCCTGATACAAGGGAGGGGCAAGGGTATTTAAGGCGCCCTCCCTGACTCACACACGGCCTAGGGCCTGCCGAATCAACTTCGAATTCGGCTAAGAGTGGAAACACACCAAAAAGGAAAACCTAAATTTAATCCGTCACATTGTTTTGACCATAGCGGCGCGACCGTAAGTCTTCTGAGGCTGGGGCCATACCCATTGGATGGGCCTTGAAATAAGCTTTCCAACAAGTCCAAGAACACCACAATCGGACTCCGTATGTGAAAGTTATGGCCTTTTCATTACAGGCTTGTTGGTCTGTCCCGAAACGAGTCCGGTTTGGCTTCTGAGTTGATTCCGAGATGAGTTTCTGTTGGGCTTGTGGAAGTTCCAAATTGGACTTGAATTCTTGGGCTTTTCCCTCCTTGCTTGACCCACGTGAGCTTCTCCTTCTTCTCTTTGGCTCCGACCTCCTTCTCCTCTCTCGCGCTTCCAAATGCTTCACAATGTTCAAACCTGAAAATGCACAAAATATTTGCATGAGGTAGTACCCAATTTTCATCAATGATAATAGAGTCATTAAGAAACAACAGCACCTGTTGATTTAGGAGTTTAGCTCTTGCTCTAGTCAGTGGTCCAACATGCACTTCCCCACTTGTATTACTTGTAGCTTCACTTATGGTGTCCATCTCAGTATGCGCATGACCACCAATAGAAGATGATGTATAAGTGTTAGTGATGTCCTCATCACCTTCCCAGCACCCCGTTCATCGCCGCCGCCTCCTCGCCAAGCGCCGCCGTCGGACCTGGGCCTTGCCGTCGTCGCCGAAGACCGTCATCCTCAGAATCAGCACCTCCACGCCGCTCCACCGTTCACCAGAGTCCCACCGCCCCTCGAGCCATCTCTGCCGCTAGCCGGGCTTCCCCGCCGCCCTTACCGCTCGTCGGACCCGCTCCACCAGCGCGCTCGCACACCCAGCCGCGTCGTGCCGCACCTCGACCCGCGCGCCCGCGACGCTTCATGCTGCATATCGCCACGCGTCGGCCATCCGACGGATCAACCTCCCCATCGTCACTGTCGATCCAGATCTGGATCAATGGCCGAGATCGTGCCATGTGTCCACCCCTCAGCCGTCGGATCTCGTTGACGTCAGCTCGCACCTGCGTGCCACCGATGGTTGATGTTCTCCAAGGACAAGGTCCATCGTAGACTGTGAGACCGACAAAGCGGACCCACCTATTAGAGGCACTGTGCCATAGACCCGTGGACCCGACTGTGCCATGTGTCAGTGCCACGTTAGCACCGAACTGCCCCCAGATGCCACGTCAGTCGCCACGTCAGCTGCCATGTGTCAGTACCACGTCAACCCTAAATGCCACATGTCAGTGCCACATCAGCAGCCACATCAGCCCTAGTGCCACGTGTCAGCATAGTCAGTTGCCACATCAGCCCTAGATAATTATTTAGTGATACCATACTAGATACCGTCCTAATTTGAACAATCCCTCCTTGATAATTTGAATACCACGATGCTATTGTCCCCATAGGTTAGAAAATTATTTAGTGATACCATACTAGATGTCACAGGGTGGTACGATTAGCATGCTTAGCCATGCTTATAATCCGATGAGTTCATCATCACATATGAATAATTAATTTGACTTCATGAGATATGGAATCGTGGTTGGTGCCAAAGTTACAAAATTTGTGTTGTGACATTGGTATGTCATTGGTGTTGGTTATACAAAATTGTTTTCACTTGGGCGAGTCATTATGTACTAAAGGGGGAAGTATGGATTCACTTCGTGAGATGTGGAAGTCTCGCCTAAGTAATATTGAAGACTTAAATTTGTGCGCCATTGATCTGAGCTTACCGTGCAAACTACATGTCAGTATGAGATAGATCTAGCTGATTAATTTAGGATATTTTAATTTCAATCTCGCCATTGTGATGAACATGGTTGCTAATTTCCATGAGGCGCAAGAGGGGTGTAATGCGAAACCCTAACGGGCGGGATTGAGTTGAGGTTGAACTTTGTAAAGGACTTGTTGTGATTTCCTTAGTACGAGGCTAATCACATCGTGTGGGTACAGTTGTGCAACCTTTGCAGAGTGTAAAACAATTCAAATAGCCGTGCCCCCGGTTATAAACAATACTCGGTAATTTCACACGAGGGATAGAGTTTTCATAAAAACTTACTGGTTATTGTTGGAAAATGAATGGTTATTTCACTGTTTGATTAGCTTGTGGATGAGAGGTTCACAAGTGGCATATTCAATTCCATTGATTATTTATTTATTAATGTTTTTCTTTAAAGTTCACTTTCAATCTACTTGTCATATTTACTCAAAAATGTACTCACGGCTTTTATGCCCAATGTTGATCTGTTGTGGAGGAGTTATACCAGCAGGAGGTACCGGAGGGAGGATACTTCAGCGATTTAACAGATTAGGACTTCGCTCCTTAGTTGGTTGCCTGTGGGCATGTCGAATGGTTTCCACGTTTATTTCTTTTTTCCGTTACTAGTTTCTAAGCTCTTTGGGCTAGTAAGATTGTAAGTTTGGCCATAAGGTCGTACCTTTGATAATTATTAATATTTGAGTTTTTTCCTTTATTTTAGCATGCATATGGTGGATATTTCATCTATGTTAAACTGTATGCACTAGCGTGATCCTGAACTAGTGCGGTATAATAGAGAGTTCGGATTTGCATAGTCGGGTCTCGACAGAGATGGTATCAGAGCCATATCGACTGTAGGACGAAGCCCAAGTTAGAATGATCATTTTAGCCCAAAAATTATTTTCTAAATCAAACCAATTAATTGGTACTTAGTAATATCTCCATTCTCTTACCTCTTTCTTAAGGTTCTCGTTCTTCGCCCCACTCTCACAAATTTGTTTTCACAAATCCTCAAACTGATCTCTACCTTATAAATGCATTAGATGTCTCAAGCTTCTTACAGCCAGACGGGAGGATGGAGAGGACTTCTTCACGTTCTGTTGCGGAGTTCTGGATTAAAGAGATCGCCTGTCTATCTCGCCAAAGATGAGAAGGTGAAAGGCCAACGTATCGGAAGCATTATCAGGTTGTACTTCACCATCTGGGTCGGTAACCAAGTTCTACATCACAGCTTCAAAAGTACCGGTGCTTGTGGAGAATGGTCAGCACAAGGAGCCGCGCACAAAGCCATCCGACTACTTTCCAAGCTATACAAGATCAATATGTCTAGACTCATTCGGAGGTTCAAGAAGCAGTATGGAGCCTACCCCAGCCTAGCAAAGCCGGTCGAGGAGGAGCCTCGGTAGTAGTCACCAGTACACCTACCCTCGCCTACACCGTCGAGCCCGGAGGAGAGATGATGCACAACAGGCAACCGACAGGAGTATCTTTGGCACTTCATTCCAGCCCCAACCGAAGAGCAGTCGCCGCGAGTCCGCAACCCGTGGGTGGTCTACAGCCCTACCTGTCAGGACCT
The DNA here is from genome assembly GCA_036346265.1 of Melocanna baccifera. Taxonomy (NCBI): domain Eukaryota; kingdom Viridiplantae; phylum Streptophyta; class Magnoliopsida; order Poales; family Poaceae; genus Melocanna; species Melocanna baccifera. Next base: position 12,235 of record JAYEVJ010000295.1, read on the forward strand.
GAGTGGGAGCCCCTAGATTAGAGAGCACGAGTAGAGCGTTAGTTTTTTTATTTCCTGGTGTGTGTGATGTGAGCTTCAAATCCTTCCCTCAAAAGCATTATATTGCAATCATATCAAAATTTTATTGGAGTTATTTCCCCGGTTTTGTTGTTAGCCTTTTAGCTAAGTGTTTGTTTAGTTTAGGTTGCCATTAGAGATCTCCCTTAGACGAATTTACCCCCTTACCTATGTTTTTCCCTCTCACCTTTATGCCCTTATGAAGTCAGCAGTTGTTTTCCTTTCCAGAGCAGCAGCAAGATGGTTGACACTAGAAACTCCGCAGGCCGTAACCAGGCACACTAGGATCTAGGGAGTAGTGCCACCCAGCCACCTCAAGCTGCCCCAATGAGCTTGGACCCAGCCCTCAGTCAGTTTTTGGTGGCTCAGATGCAAATGATGCAGACTATGATGCAGCATATGAATGCTTTGATGCAACGACAGACCCAGGAGGCAGTTGCACCTTAGGCCGCTCGTCAGCAGTCCAAATTCTCAGAGCCTTTGGAGGCAGACGATTCGATTCATTCAATTGAGAACAACTGAACTTGGCTCAGTGCACCGACAGAGAGAAGGTGTTGTGTGCCGCGCACCAACATGAGGGATCTACCGCAGAATGGTGGGAGAACTATGCGCCGCTCATGAGGACCAGGACAGCATCATGTGGGCAGAGTTCACCGCCGCCTTCCCTCACACCAATATCTTGGATGGAGTGATCGAGATGAAGAAAGAGGAGTTTCGAGAGCTGCAGCAGAAAAATATGTCAGTGAGTGAATATCTCAACAAGTTTACTCAGTTAGCTCGTTATGCACTAGAGGACATAGCCACGGATGATGCTCACCAGAAAAGAAGGTTCAAGAAAGGACTGAATCCAGGATTAAAAGTGCAAGTGGTGGGCAATGACTATGCTAGCTTTTAGCCTATGGTAGATAAGGCTATACTTATTGAGGAGAGTCGCCACGAGCTGGAGGAGTCTCACAAGAGGAGGATGATGCAGCAGGGATCTCAGATGCATCAAGCTTAGAAGTCCCGCTTTGGCACGTATCAGCCTGCACGAGTACCATAGTAATAAGTTTTTAGGACACCGCCCCAAAGATCACGTCGGTTTGGGCCGGGATGGCCCCGATGGATCAGTAGCTAGCAGCAGAGGAGCGCCAACCCAGCAGTGTCTGTCACTTGCTTCAAGTGTCATGAGTCGGGACACTATACCAGCAAGTGCCCCTAGAGGCAAGCCCCTACGCCAGTTCGCTTCAATTTGGGAGCTACATCAGTTCGAACTCCTGCCTCAAGAGCAGGATGAGGAGCACCCCAGGCTTCAGGCCAAGCCAGCAGAGCACCGCCAGTTGTGAGAGGCCAAGTGAACCATGTCACCGCTGAGGAGGCCGAAGCAGTGCCAGAAGTTGTGATCGGTAAGTTCCTAGTTCACTGAAACCCTATCACAGTTTTGTTTGATTCTAGAGCTTCACATTTATTTGTTTCTCGGAGTTTTGCCTTAAAGTAATGGTTGAAAGCTGTTGTTCTTGGATTTATTCTTTTAATTCAATCCACGGGTTCCAAGTTAAGCACGAACCTAGGCTATCCAAGAGTTAAGGTAACTATTCAAGGAGTGGAGTTCAGTGCAGACTTGATCATGTTGGATATTCAGTCTTTGGATGTGATCTTAGAAAGGATTGGCTTAAAAAGCATCAGATAATGTTAGATTGTGGAAGTAGAGCAGTGACCTTGACCAGTCCAGATGAGAGGAAGGTAAAGTTTACAGCCAACATGAGTCAACCAGAGAAGGTCATGGTTTGCCAGAGCAAAGGAATCGAGTTAGAGGATGTGCCAGTTGTTAGAAAGTACCCCGACGTGTTTTCGGATGATCTTCCGGGCATGCCACCAGACCGAGAGGTTGAGTTTCTGATCGAGTTAGTACCTGGTACCTCTTCGATATCCAAGACACCCTATCGGATGCTTGTTAATGAGTTAGCAGAACTAAAGAAGCAAATCCAGGCGCTTTTGGACAAAGGTTATGTTAGACCAAGTTCATCCCCTTGGGGAGCACCAGTGTTGTTTGTCAAAAAGAAGGATAGTAGTCAGCGCATGTATGTAGATTACAGAGCACTTAATGAGGTTAGCATCAAGAACAAATACCCTTTGCCTAGGATTGACGATTTGTTTGATCCGCTCAAGGGAGCAGGAGTCTTCTCTAAGATTGATTTGAGGTCAGGATACCATCAGATGAAGATTCGACAGGAGGACATACCTAAGATGGCATTCTCGACTCGTTATGATCTGTATGAGTTCACAGTAATGTTCTTTGGTTTGACCAATGCCCCATCTTACTTCATGTATCCGATGAATAAGGTGTTCATAGAATATTTGGACAAATTTGTCATTGTGTTCATTGACGACATTTTGATCTACTCCAAGAATGAGAAAGAACATGAGGAACACTTGAGGATGGCGTTGTAGAAATTGAGAAAACACCAGTTATATGCCAAGTTCAATAAGTACGAGTTTTGGATGAAGGAAGTCGCCTTCCTAGGCCATGTGATGTCAGTAGAAGGAGTCGCAGTTGACTCTGAAAAAATAAAAGATGTATTGGATTGAAAGTCACCTTCATCAGTGACACAGGTCAGAAGTTTTCTGGGTATGGCTGGATACTATCGTCGTTTCATTGAAGGGTTCTCCAATGTAGCCAGACCCCTTACACAGTTGCGCAAGAAGGAAAAGGCATTTACCTGGACGCTAGAGTGCGAGAAGAGTTTTTCAAAGTTAAAGGAGAGTTTGACCACAACCCTAATGCTAGTATTGCCTGCTATAAACAAGGATTTTGAGGTCTATTGCGATGTTTCTTCCAAAGGATTGGGATGCGTGTTAATGCAAGACAAGAGAGTGGTAGTATATGCTTCATGCCAATTGATACCACATGAGGAGAACTATTCTACACATGATTTAGAGCTAGCAGCCATAGTGCATGCTTTGAAAATTTAGCGTCACTACCTCGTGGGTAATCGATGTGAGATTTACATGGATCACAAGAGTCTGAAGTACATCTTTACCAAGGCCGACCTCAATCTTAGGCAAAGGAGATGGTTGGAGCTAATCAAGGATTACAATGTTGGAATACATTATCACTTAGGGAAGACCAATATAGTCGCAGATGCGTTGAGCAGAAAAGTCTATTGCAACACAGTGATGTTTAAGGAAAGTCAGCCAGCTTTGCATGAGAAATTCTAGAAGCTTAGTTTGGAATTAGTTAAGGAATGATTCTAGCCACAATGGAGTAGCAACCAACATTAGATGGTTAGATTCATGAGGCTCAGACAGAGGATGAGGCATTATAGTGGATCAAAGTAAACATGAGCAAGGAAAAAAATTCAGGATTTACAAAGAATGACCAAGGGACCCTATGGTTCAAGCAGCGATTATGTGTGCCCAATAAAAAAGAACTAAAGGAACTGTTACTAAAGAAAATTCGTGAGTCATTGTATTCAATTCACCTGGGTAGTACAAAGATGTACCAAGATATTAAGGGCAAGTATTGGTGGCCAAGCATGAAGCGTAAGATCGCAGAGTCTGTGGCACTTTGTGATGTATGTCGAAGGGTGATGGCCGAGCATCAGAGGCTGGCAGGCTGTAATATCCTGATAAGAAAGGGAGGAAGAGAAGGGAGAAGGAGGGAAGAAAAGAGGAGAAACGAAGAAGAAGAAGAGTAATCTTGAGGATTTCCCCTAGGTAACTCTCCCTCACCCTAATCCCTCTGTTTTCTGCTGAATTTAGGGTTCTTAGTCCAAGTTTTGTGGGGATTAGCATTTTAGAAACCCCTGATTAGAGAATCCCGGATGACTGTCTGTAGAACCAATCGCGCGATGTTACTGTTCGTGCAGTTTAGACCCCTAAGACGATTTTTCCTGTGGGTATGCACAAAAGGAAAAACGTAGAGAACGACGACATGCATCTCCCGTATTGTTTTCAGATTTTTGGGCCACAGGATCTGGGCGCAGTAAGGTCGGGAATCTTGCTGTCCGTCAGAGGTGCAGTTTAGGGCAGACTGCTGTTCAGTTGGGATTAAGGGTTAGTAAATGATCTTTATGCGTATAGTCATAATTGAGAAAAATGTGGGGAATTTAGTAATCTAGCTACTATAAAAGAATTAGAATTTTTAGAGCCTTGCTTTGTTCTGGGGATGTGTTAGAAGCTGGCTGCCCAGAATGTCAAAACAGAGAACGTCCTGTGTTTTGCGCATTAGGTAGCACCTTGTTAAGAACAAAATAAAAATATATGATCTAAATAAAAAGTGTAGGTATTTAAGTAAGGAATCCAGATATATATCTTTTGCTATGATTAGTTTTATATTTTTAAAGATAGAAAAATGTTAAGCAGCACCGCTGCAGTGGGAAGATTGTAGAACCGTTACGCGGGGAAGGATGTTGTGAGATTTTGGGGTTTAGCGATATCTTTTCTTCGAGAGTCGCGTTTTTATTGTTGTATTGTGTGCTGAGAGGTACCTTTTTGGACATGCGGTTTTGCTTCTGCACGCGCGTGATTTCGTCGCTTCGCCAGTAGAGGCAAGTAAACGTAGCGGATGTGCTACCGTTTAACCCGTTATTCTTACTACTTGCAATAAGCATGATTTTTCATATCGATAAATAATATGCCATGATTACATGTTTTCTAAGTAAGAATGTGGTAGCAAGATATTAATCAATTGCCATGTTTGGATGAGTTTTGGTAGTATTGTGGTAATTTGCTTAATGAGCTAATTGTGGTATATGAAAGTAAGTGCATGGTGGATATGAAGATATTTCCTTGTTGTTAAATTCATGAGTATCAGATTGAAGCCCTTGAAGTTGGTAATTTTTGTGGTCTTGGTGGTAGTATTCTTAGTGAATACTTGTGGTTGTAGTGGTAGCAATCTTGATGAATATATTGTGGTTTATGTGGTAGGATTCACTATAGATCGATTGATTATGATCTTGGTGAACCGAATATTGGTTATATGGTTGACCTTCGTGGTTAAATTCTTGTGGTTTATGATTATCATATCATTCATAACATGTCATGACATTGCATTGTGGATGTCGCCGCTTATAGCCGCGACCGTACCGGTACAGGATCGTGCATTGCCGTAGCACAATGCATACTTTTACCTTATTGGGTAAAGGTGTAGTGGAGCATAGCATGCATATGCATTGCAGTGTGGAAAGATCATTTGCATACTTATGCAATATCTTGTGGTGAAGTTATTTTACAAACAATTGCAACTTCATAGTTATAATGTGGAATTGGCTCATGAGAGTCACTTGTGGTATAAGAAAAGTGGCTGTGGTCGTGGATTGGGGTTCATCCCTTGTGGTATGGTAGGGGTTGTGATTGTGGTATGAGATTCTTTTCTCTTATGGTAATTGTTGATAGCAATTGTGGATGCGAGAAAGAATAAAGTTAGTGAGGTAAAACATGTTAATGCTTTATTATCATTGGTAGTGGTAGTGGTAGATGATATGAAGTAGTTAATCTAGATTTATATGCTAATGTTTTATTATTGTTGGTAGTAAATATGGTTGAGGCTATAATTGTGGTCATTATGGGAAATGGATATTGATGTTTAATATCATTGTAGTTTAATTAGCTTGTTAATGAATGTGGATGTACATTATGGATGTGGACATGTGGATACTTTAACGATGTTGTATATTTGTTTGTAGTCTGAATAGCCTGTTAAACAGTTTGTTTGCTGAGATTTTTATCTCACCCTTGTCTTCCCCCCTACAGGTGATTCTTGAGCATTCATGGGATGGGTAGAGCGGCACCACAATAATGCACTTGGTTCATCAATTCATGTTGTAATAAAATCGATGGAATTCTAGCCAAATGCCTAGCTATCCGTGGATGATTGTTGTAGTCAATAATGATGAACTTGTGATCTATTCTTTGATTAATCTGCTAAAGGTTGTTTCAATTATTGAACTTGTTATCGTTATCTTTATTCTCTTAGTTGATTATGCTTCTGCTTAATGCTTCATATCTAGAAATTGTTGCCGGAATAAATTATCTTGTAATTTTTTGGACCAATTGTATGTCGAGACCCGAATATACAAATTCGGTCTCTCTGTGTAAACTGTACTAGTCCAGGATTACGCTAGTACACACAGTCAAACATAGATGTAATCACAACCATACACACGATATAATAAAGGTAAACTCAAAATATCGATAAAATCTTAAAGGTACAACCTTATGGTCAAGCTTACAATATCTCTAGCCGGAAGGGTTTAACAAAATACCAGCGGAAATCCAAAATAAAGCGTAGCGACCAATCGACAAGCCATAGGCTATCGAGTGGAGAACGAAGCCTAATCCGTGAAGTCGTCGAAGTACTCTCCTTCTGTAACCTCTTGCTGGTGATACTCCTCTTCCTCAACTGAGCAACATTGGGCATAAAGCCGTGAGTACATTGGTACTCAGCAAGTCGTTTGTAACAAATGAATGCAATATAGTATGCAAGGCTTACCAAGGGATGGATGAAAGGTTAATTTGTATAAATGACAGTTGAAATACAAATAATAGATTGAAGGCGAACTTTAAGTAAAACAGTAATTAAATAAATAATCAAAGGAGTTGGAATAACCACTTGCGGACGTCCCATCCACAAGCTAAAACTAATCACTTATGGACCTCCCATCCATAAGCTAAACCAACCGCTTATGGACCTCCCATCCATACGCTAAACCAACAGTGAACGCCTGTCCACTTCCATTCACAAGTTTTCAGAAATAACTACCCCTCGTGTGAAATCATCGAGCATTATCCATGACAGAGAACACGGCTATTCGAATAGTTTTACACTCTGCAGAGGTTGCGCAACTGTACCCACACGATGTGATTAGCCTAGGCCTAAGGTAATCACAACAAGGCCTTTACAAAGTTCAGTTACAACTCAATCTGCCCGCTAGGGTTTCGCATCACACCCCCCCTTGCGCCACATGGAAATCGGCAACCATGTTCATCTCAATGGCAAGATTGAAATTGCAACATCCCAAATTAATCAGCCAGGTCCATCCCATACTAGACATATCGTTTGCACGATAAAGCTCAGATCAATGGCGCACAAAGTTAAGTCCTTAATATTACCCAGGCGAGGCTACCACATCCCCCGAAGTGAACCTGCACTTCCACCTTTACTGCACGATCACTCGCCCGAGTGCAAAACCGGGTTTGTATAACCACCGCCAATGACGCACCAACGTCATGGCACAAATTTTAATAAATGTGGCACCAACCACAGTTCCGTATCTTATTAAGTCAAATTTAGAATTCACATGTGATGATAAACCCGATCGTAACTATAAGCAATGCTAAGCAATTCTATTGTACCAGCCCATGTGACAAATAACTATCATCACTAGTATGTTTCCCAACCTATGATGACAAGGGTATCATGGTATTCCAAATTATCAAGGAGGGACGAAATCAAATGGGATGTTAACTACCAGATACAAGGTTTGAGTAAAAGTAGCAATGCAATGTAATTTAAAACAAAATAAATAAATAATAGATTACAAACTGGGTTCAACATGATCAAAGAACACGACTTGCCTTGGTTATGCTCAGTGAGGTACTCTTGGTCTTCGGGCATCGATCCTACTCCTCCGGAATCTGAATCTAACAAGAGAGAAAACGACCGAAACCAAAGAAACACATAAAATGATAAGCAAATGAACTCCAAAAATCATGAAACCAGAACCAAAAGCTAGAGCTCGATTTTAGATAAATTTAGAAAAAAGAACGGGGTCAATCAGAGCTAGGACGGGGGAGAACGGGCTCTCGAAAAATAAACCCTAGAATTAAATCGGGAAATTCAGAAATTAAACTGTGCTGTGAACCTGGCGTATGAAATAACCGGTTCACGGTGAACCCGGCGCACGAAACAGTGCGAGCGGGCGGCGGCGCTGACGCGGCATGCTAGGGCTGACGTGGCACGCTCATGTGCCGACACGTGGCACCCTGCTGACGTGGCGCTGACGTGGCTCCTGTGGCCGGGTATTTGCTGACGTGGCCGGACATGTGGCATGACACAGGCATTAGGGCTGATGTGGCGTGCCACGTGGGTAGGGCTGAGGTGGCAGCTCGGTTGTGCGGTGGCGCGGTCAGATCGGGCGGCTGAGACACGCACACGCGGCACGATCTGGGCCATTGGCTCAGATCCTGATGGACGGTGCAGATGGGGCGCGGCAGCCGTCGGATGGCCGACGCGTGGCGGCACGCCACACGAAGTGTCGTGGACGCGGGCGTGGGTGCAGGCGCAGCGCGGGTGAGCGCGGGGACCGTGGCCAGGCACGCGAACCGAGGCGAGGTGCGTCCGACGGGTGAGCGAGCGTGCGCGGGGGTTGCGGTCGCCGGCGAGGGAGAGCGAGGGCGGTGCGACGGGGGCGGGGTGGTCTCCGGCGACCAGTGCGCGCGGCGAAGGGTCCAGCGGGCGGCGGGTTCTTACCGGCGACGAACACGACGACGGCGGCGACGTCCGGCGAAGGTCCGAGCTGCGGAGCAGCGAACGCCGAAAGCTTCGGGTGAACGCCGGTGACAGCGGAGGGACTCCGCCGACGCCACGGGTGCGAGGACGGAGGCAACGGTGGCGGCGGTGCTTCGAGCGCACGAACCGAGGACCGCGCGGCTTAAATGGCACGCGAACCGAGAGAGTCTTGGACGGAGACGACACGGTACGGATCGGAGACGAAGACGGTGAGCTTGACGCGTGGCGCAGCGGACGGCTGGGATGAGACGGGGCTCGGCCGGACGGGGCGGAGTGGCGGATGGGCGGCACGTGGCGCGGATCTGACGAGCGAGGGAGCGGGTCGAGGCGACGGGTTAGGGTTAGGGTTAGGATGGGTGTGCGCAGTCGCGGACGGTGGAGATGCTGCCACGTTGGCCGGGCGGTCGATCGGGTGGGTGGGGAAGGTGAGGAGCGATCGCGGGCGCGGGCGCAGCTGGTGCCGCCGCGTGGCGCTGGGAGCCGATCGGACGGCGGGCGCTTGGCGAGGGCGGGCGCGCGCTAGGGCAACGGGGCGGCGGCGGGAGGCGGGCGCGTGGGCGACCGGGATGGCCGACACGCGGATGGGAGAGAATCGGGCGGCTGGGAGCGGCCCGGGATTTTCTTTTTTATTTTTCTTTTTCCCAGAAATTCGAATAAACTTCAAATAGCTCTAGAAAATAGCAAATAAATCCAGAAAAATCACCAAAAAATACCATAACATTCTTTGAGACCTGAAGGATCCAGATAAAATATTTCCAACTTGTGTTGATGTTTATTTTACTCAAATTAAATTGTTTTAAAATTCTAAAATTCATTTGAAGCTTAATTTAATTCCAGAAAATTCTAGAAAATTTCTTGTGACACAAGGAACTCAATTAAAAATATTTTCAGCTAATATTGAGGTTTAATTTAATCATATTAAATTATTTAAAATTTTGAAAATTCAATTTAAGCTGGATTAAAATTCAGAAAAATTCCAGAAATTTATTTTTAAATTCAAGGTTTTAAAAATTCCCAAAAATCAGGATGTTACACTATAGAGTGGTTTAGTAGCATTCCAGGGTAATGTGGGTCCTGGGGTGTTACAGTTGGTATCAGAGCGGGCTTTAGGTCTGTGGTAATTAAAAATATTAAATTGACACACTAGTGCACAGTAGGATGGGATGGGTCAAGCATTGCATTTATGCTTTGACATGTTATATTGATGATTCATGCTATGATATAATCTTGTATGTTTATGATTTGTTTCTATGACTGCTATGAGTAAGGATAGTCAATGATAAGAGGTAGGGTTTGCAACTGTTGCCCTGGGCATTGCCAGGTTATACCACCGTTCGTGGTATGGGGATAGTGGTGCAGTTACCTCGGGTAAGTTAGTTGCGGATGTTGTGGGTAAGTTTCTTAGAAAAGTGTTATTCTCCTTGAGTTGATTTTGGCTGATTCTTGGCTTATTGCGGTTATTGAATTTCTCTCGGGTTAGCGATTTATTGCAGTTGTTGGGTGTCAATAGGCCTCCAATTGTTCTTGAGATCAAATATTGTTTCTTTCGGATTGATAGGTTGTTTTACTGCTCGTGAGCAGTGCTTTTGGAGAGACTGGTATTTTTTCGTGTTTATTCCATCTTTCTTACTGGAAATCATGACTCATTTATTCGTTTGATATTTTGAAAAGGAATCAAAGCTCTATGTTGGAAGTTCGTTAATTTGTGGAAGCCTTGGCTCTATACATTTCTTTTGAGATATTTCGACTGTAGAAGATGGATTCCTCTCTTTTATAAAAGGAAGTATTAAAACCCTTTGTGATGTTTCGTTGTGTCTAAGTAGGAGGTGGCAATTATATAAATAATTGATAAGTTATGAATTATCAAGTTGAGATGCTAGCGTGGTACATGATTAATTTCTACCAATATCCTTAGAAGTGAGGTTAATTAATATGATGTTATCCTGTCGTAGTTTCTTGAAGAACTGTGGCTAAGAATTTGTCGATACATGTTTAGAAGTCATGTAGTTATTGAGGAATGTAAAAAAATGGTGGATCTTCATGGAGTACCAAAGAAAATAGTGTCAGATCGTAGATCACAGTTCACCTTGCAATTTGGGAAAGTTTCTATGAGGCTATAGGAACTCACCTGAATTTCAGTACAACATATCATCCCCAAACAGATGGTCAGACCAAGCGAGTAAATCAGATTATCGAGGACATGTTGAGAGCATGTGTGCTAGATCATGGAGCCAAGTGGGACAGTTGTCTACCCTTCGCTGAGTTCTCTTACAACAACAGTTATTAGACCAGCTTGCAAATGTCACCGTTTGAAGCACTATATGGCAAAAAGTGCAGCACCCTTCTCAATTGGAAAGAGATGGGAGAAGGCCATGTGTTTGGGCCAGATTGTTTAACGGAAGCCGAGGAAAAAGTCCGATTGATTCAGGAGAGACTAAGGACCGCTCAAGCCAAGTAGAAGAGCTATGCAAATACCCGACGTCGGGAGTTGAGTTTTGTGCCAAATGATTTCGTGTATCTCAGGATCACATCATTCAAGGGTGTTAAGAGCTTTTAGTTAAAAGGAAAGTTTGCGCCAAGATATGTTGAGCCGTTCAAGATCCTAAAATGCAGAGGAGAAGTTGCGTATCAGTTGGAGCTACCTACGTCCTTCAGTGGGATATATGACGTCTTCCATGTGTCCCAATTGAAGAAGTGTCTGCGAGTACCAGAAGAAGCTGTACCAGTTGAGGCTGTCGATCTTTAGGAGGACCTGTCATACAAAGAGCACCCGACCAAGATTTTGGAAGTATCAGAGCGTGTGACCCAGAACAAGGTTGTCCATTTTTGCAAGGTTCAGTAGAGTAATCATTCAGAGGAGAAAGCCACCTGGGATCACAAGGACGACCTCAAAGTCGAGTTTCCGAACCTATTCTCTTAGTGAGCCTGGATCTCAGGGTCGAGATCCCGTTTAAGGGGAAGAGGTTTGTAACACCCTATTTTTCAGCTAGTTTTTAAAGCTTTTAAAATAAAAATGCATTTATAGAATTTTTTGGAATTTAATAAAGCTCAAATAGAATTTTTAAAAATTAAAAAGAATTTAATCTAATTAGAATAAACATTAACATAAGCTGGATTCCTTGTATCCCAAGGATTTGTTTGGAATGATCTGTGAATTTTTTGGATTTATTTGCTATTTTTAGAGCTCATTTGATTTTATTTGATTTTCTAAAAAAGAAAAACCAAAAAAAGCCTTGCGAATAGTAACAGGCCTGGCCCATCACTGTTCGCTGGCCAAACCCTTCTCCGCTGTCCGATCCCACACATGCCACGCGTCGCACGTTCGCACACCCACACCACCGCCTCGATTGCAACCGCCCGATCACCCGCTTGTCGCGTGTCAGCCATCCACAGCCCTGCGCACTATTCATCCGTGCGTTCTGGCACCACCGTCCGATCACCGTTGCGCCCCGCGTCATGCATCCATCCATGTGACGTGTCACGATCACGTGCGTCGTCTCCGATCGGGACTTCGCCGCCACCGTCCGCGCGCGTGTCCCTCGGCGTCCATGCCAGACATGGTTTCCGCTCGACGCGCATCGTGTATATAAGCCGTGTGCCACCGCCCTTCCCAGCACCCTGTGCTCGTCACCGTTTATCGCCGTCTCCACCTCCTCGCCAGGCGCTGCTGTCGCCGAAGACCACCGTCCTCGGAACCAGCACCTCCGCGCCGCTCCACCGTTCGCCACCGTCCCTCGGGTGAGTCCCCGCCGCCATCACCGGAGTCCCACTGCCGCCCCGAGCCGTCTCCGTCGCTCGCCGGGCTTCCCCGCCGCCCGCACCGCTCGCCGGACCCACTCCACTGCTGCGCTCGCACACCCAGTCGCGTCACGCCGCCCCTCGGCCTGCGACGCCTCGCGCTACACGTCGCCACGAGTCGGCCATCCGTTGGACCAACCTCCCCATCATCACAGTCAATCCATATCTAGATCAATGGTCGAGATCATGCCACGTGTCCACCCCTCAGCTGTCGGATCTCGCTGACGTCAGCCTGCACCCGCACACCGCCGACGGTTCATATTCTCTGTGGACGAGGTCCACCATGGACTATGAGACAGACAGAGCGAACCCACCTGTCAGAGGCACTGTGCCATAGACCCATAGACCCGACCATCCAAGTCAGCAACTCAGTAAGCAGACACGTCAGCCCTAGCCGCCACGTGGCACCATTTTTTAGCGCCACGTCAGCACAGAACTGCCCCTAGATGCCACCTCAGCCGCCACGTCAGCTGCCACGTCAGCCCTAAATGCCACGTGTCAGTGCCACGTCAGCCTTAGTGCCTCGTGTTAGCACAGTCAGCTGCCACCATGAACTGTTTCATGAGCCGAGTCCACCGTGAACCTGTCTTCCTGTGCACCGAGTCCACAGCACGGTAACTTTTCCGATTTTTAGTATTTTCCAGCCCATTTAATCTTCCGAGAGCCTGTTCTTCTCCGTCCTCACTCCAATTGACACCATTCTTTTTTCTAAATCCAACTAAAATTGAGCTTTATCTTTTGGTTCTGATTTTAAGGTTTTTAAAGTTCATTAAATTTTATTTGATTTTATTTTGTTGTTATGGTCGTTTTCTCTCTCTTAGATCCAGTCCTCGAAGGAGCAGGAGCGCCGTCAGAAGATCTCGAGTTCCTCGCTGAGCCAAACTAAGGCAAGTCGTGTCCTTTGATCATGTTGAACCTAGTTTTTCATCTATTATTGAATTATTTTATTTTAAATTATCTTGTATCGCTATTTTATTACAAACATTTATATTTGGTAGCTACCGTCCTAATTTGAACAATCCCTCCTTGATAATTTGAATACCATGATGCCATTGTCACCATAGGGTGAAAAATTATTTCGTGATACCATACTAGATGACACAGGGTGGTTCGATTAGCACGCTTAGCCATGCTTATAATCCGATGGGTTCATCATCACATGTGAATAATTAATTTGATTTAATGAGATATGAAATCGTGATTGGTGCCACAGTTATAAAATTTGTGTCATGACATTTGTATGTCATTGGTGTTGATTATGCAAAACTAATTTTCAATTAGGTGAGTGATCGTGCAGTAAAGGGAGAAGTGTGGATTCACTTTGTGGGATGTAGAAGTCTCGCTTAAGTAATATTAAGGATTTAACTTTGTGCGACATTGATCTGAGCTTAACCATGCATACCACATGTCTAGTATGGGATAGACCTAGCTAATTAATTTGGGATATTTCAATTTCAATCTCGCTATTGTGATGAACATAGTTGCTTATTTCCACGAGGCGTAAGGGGGTGTGATGCAAAACACTAGCGAGCGGAATTGAGTTGAGGATGAACTTTGTAAAGGTCTTGTTGTGATTTTCTTAGTACGAGGCTAATCACATCGTGTGGGTATAGTTGTGTAACCCCTGCAGAGTGTAAAACTACGTGAATAGCCATGTCCCCAATTATGGACAATGCTCGATGATTTCACATGAGGGATAGAGTTTTCATAAAAACTTGCTGGTTATTATTGGAAAGTGAATAGTTAGTTCACTATTGGATTAGCTTGTGAATGGGGAGGGTCACAAGTGGCTTATTCAATTCCGTTGATTATTTATTTATTAATGTTTTCATTAAAGTTCACCTTCAATCTACTTATCATATTTACCCAAAAATGTCGCTTTATGCAAATTAACCTTTCAGCCATCCGTTGCTAAGCATTGCATATTATATTGCATTCATTTGTTACAAACGATTTGCTGAGTTCCAATGTACTCACAGCTTTATACCCAATGTTACTCAGTTGAGGAGGAGGAATTATACCAGCAGAAGGTACCAGAGGGAGGATACTTCAGTGACTTCATGGATTAGGACTTCGCTCCCTAGTTGATTGCCTGTGGGCATGTCGAATGGCTTCCACGTTTGTTTCTATTTTCCGCTGCTAGTTTCTGGGCTCTTCGAGCTAGTGATATTGTAAGTTTGGCCATAAGTTTGTACATTTGATAATTATTAATATTTGAGTTTTTCTCTTTATTTTAGCATGTAAATGATGGATATTTCATCTATGTTAAACTGTGTGTAATAGCGTGATCTTGGACTAATGCGGTATATATAGAGAGTTCGAATTTGCATATTCAGGTCTCGACAATGCGTGTCATCAACCTTCGGGTCGTCTGAACATCTCCATGTCTCCAGACCATTCGATCATCATTGGACCATCTAATCGTCGTCACTCCTTAGTCGTCTGATCGTTGGACCGTCCGAACAATCCTCACTCCTTGGCCACCAGATTGCCTTCATTGTTTGGACCATCTGACCATTGCCAGCCCAGCCAATTCGGTCATCCACTCCAGTTGCCACCTCAGCCCTAATCCTATGTGTCAACAACGTCAGTACCACATCAGCTCCTGAGCCAACCCGAGTGCCACGTCACCATCTCATGTCAGCCCTAATGCAAATGTGTCTTGCCACATCAGCAACATGTCAGCCCTAGATGCTTAGTCAGCAACCACGTCATCCAGTTCATTTCATTTCTCTCTCGTTAGATCGCATCTTCAGAGGAGTGGAAGCACAACCAAAAGATCAAGAATTTATAACTGAGCAAGGCCAAAGCAAGTCAAGTTATTTGATCATGTTGAATCTAGTTTTCAATCCATTATTTATTTATTTTGTTTTAAATTATTATGCATTGCTAATTTATTAACAATTCTTGTAATTGGTAGTTATTATCTCAATTGCTTAATTCCTCCCTTGATAATTCGAATGCCATCATTCCATTGTCACCATAGGATGAAAAATTTATTTAGTGATGCAATATTAGATCTCACATGGGTTGTACGTTTAATATGCTTGGCCATGCTTATAGATACGTTGCATTTATCATCACATGTGATCAAATATTTAATTTGACTTAGTGACATATTGATTCATAGTTGGTTCCACATTTATAGAAATTGTGTGCCGTGACAATGGTGTGTCATTGGTGTTGGTTATACAAAATTAGTTTTCACTTGGATGAGTGATCGTGCAGTAAAGGGGGAAGTGTAGTTAGCACTTCGAAGGATGTGGAAGTATCACTTGAGTAATGTCTAAGGACTTCACTTTGTGCGTTATCGATCTGAGTCTTACCATGTAAGCCAGATATCTAGCATGGAATAGACCTGACTGAGTAATTTGTGATATTTTATTTCTATTTTTGCCAATGAGTTAAACATAATTGCTAATTTCTATGAGGCACAGGAGAGGGCAATTATCGACTAAGTGGTTAATCTACTCGACAGCGAAACCTTAGTGGGTGGAATTGGGTTGAGGTTGAACATTATAAATGCTTTGTTGTGATTTTATTTAACGTGAGGATGATTACATCGTGTGAGTATAATTGTACAACCTCTATAGAGTATAAAACTATTCGAATAGTCGTGTCCCCGGTTATGGACAATTCTCGGTGATTTCACACGAGGGGTAGTTATTTCATAAAATTGGGTTGGATAACTTTAGAAAGTGGATAGGTAGTTCACCAGTAGTTATTTACTGTAATTATTGCTCTATACAAAATAACCTTTCAGCCATCCATTAGTAAGCCTTACCTATTATATTGTATTTTGTTACAAACGACTTGCTGATTACCAATATACTCACGGCTTTATGCCTATGTGCTTAGTTGAAAAGGAGGAACCATATCAGCAGGAGATACCTAAAGGAGGATACTTCGATGACTTCACGGATTAGGACTTCGCTTCCCAGTTAATTGCCTGTAGGCATATTGAATGACTACCATACTTATTTTGTTTTCTGTTGCTAATTTCTTTAGTCCTTCAGGCTATTAATTGTAAGCTTGGTTATAAAGTTATACTCTGATAATTATTAATATTTGAGTACTTTCCTTTATTAATCGTATATATGGTCGATATTTTATCTATGTTACACTATGTGAACTAACATGATCCTGAATTAGTGCAGCATACACAAAGAGTCTGGATTTGTATATTTAGGTCTCAACACACCGCCATTTATTATGCAAGGACAAGTGAACCATGTCACCATAGAGAAGGCCCAAGCAATGCCAGAGGTTATGATTGGTAAGTTTCTAGTCAATTTAGTTCCTACTATAGTTTTGTTTGACTCTGGAGCTTTGCATTTGTTTGTTTCTCAGAGTTTTGCCTTAAAGCAACGGTTGAAAACTGTTGTTCTTGGGTCTATTCTTTTGATTCAATCCTTGGACTCTGAGTTGAGTGTAAACCTAGGTTATCCTGGAGTCAAAATAGTCATTCAAGGAGTAAAGTTCTTCGCCGATTTTGACATGTTGGATATCTAATCTTTAGATATGATTTTAGGAATGGATTTGCTTAAGAGACGTTAAGTAGTATTAGATTTGGAAGCAGAGTACATTATCTTGACCGCTTAAGATGGAGGAAAAGTTAAATTTGAAGCTAGCAAGAGTGAGCCAGAAAAGATTATGGTTTGCCAGAACAAAGGAATCATGTTAGAGGATATGTCAGTTATCAGGAAGCATCCCGATGTGTTTCTAGATGATCTACCCGGATGATCTACCCGATGTGTTTCACAGAATTCTCAGACAACAACAATTACCAGGCTAGTTTGCAAATGTCACCATTTGAAACCTTGTATGACAGAAAGTGTAGAACCCCTCTCAATTAGAAAGAGACAGGGTAAGGTCAAGTCTTTGGGTCAGATTGTATAAAAAGAAGCTGGGGAAAATGTTTGATTAATCCATTAGAGGTTAAGAACTGCTCAAGTTAGACAAAAAAGATATGCGGATACTCGTTGTCGAGAGTTGAGCTTTGAGCCAGTTGATTATATATACCTCCAGATCACACTATTCAAAGGTGTCATGAGGATTTAAATGAAAGGAAAGCTTATGCCGAGGTATGTTAGGCCGTTCAAGATATTAAAGTGCAGGGGAGAGGTTGCCTGCCAGTTGGAATTATTTGTGACCTTTAGTGGGATACATGGTGTCTTTCATGTGTCTCAGTTAAAGAAATGTTTGCATGTGCTAGAAGAGGCAGTGTCAGCAGAAATTGTTGATCTTCAAGAGGATTTGTCATACATGGAGCACCCTATCAATATCTTGGAAGTGTTGGAGCGTGTGACCAGGATCAAGGTCATCCATTTTTACAAGGTTTAGTGGAGCAACCATCCTGAGGAGAAGCCACCTAGGAGCGCGAGGATATTAGAGTAAAGTTTCCAAACCTATTCTTTTAGTGAGCAAGAATCTCAGGGTCGAGATTCTGTTTAAGGGGGAGATTTGTCATATCCTGATTTTTAGAGTTTATTAGAAACTTTTAAAAGAAAACTCGCTATTTCAATTTTTCTGGATTTAACACCAGCATAAATTGAATTTTTATAAATAAAAAAGATTTAATATGACTAAAATAAACATTAATATTTGCTCAAAATATTTTATTTGGGTTTCTTGTATCTCATGGAATTTTTCTGGACTTTTCTATGAATTTTTCAGATTTATTTGCTATTTTTTAGAGCTTATTTTTTATTTGAAATTTTGAAACTAGAAAACCACAAAAATCCGGCTCATTACTGTTCATCCAGCCCAACCACACCCCTCTCACCTTGCCATATGTCAACAATCAGCACCCACCATCCGCATCCGAGCCGCCCACCCCACCATCTCTATTCGTCGTCCGTTGAACACGTGTCAGCCATCGGGGAGGCAGTGCACTGTTCATCTTTCTTTTTTCTCGTTGTCATCCGATCCCATGCCTCGTGACATGTCACCCATCGCTGCTGCCAGCTACTGTTCATCGCTGTCTTCCTCACGAACTGTGTAGCCATCTCGGTTTCCATGCTTGAGCCGAATTTCTCAAGACGCTTCTTAAGGTAGAGCCACCCCTCGGCTTCCGTGTTTTGAGCCACCTCGCTGCCACTACCACTGAGATGCTTGCCCTCGCCGAGCTCGCCCATGCGCCGACACCTGCATAGCCTTCTTCGACACTGTCACTCGCTCGTCGATGTATTCCACTTCGGCCGTCTCAACGCCGTCCATCGAGCACACCATCGGTAAGTTGTCACCGGCCAACCCCGCCGAGTCCCCTGTTCAGCCGCCGTCCAATTGCTGGCTGACCCTGCGACCCCTCATGCATCAAATCACTACCCCAAACCTCACGCCACACTAACGTCACCCTCACCGCGCCTCCGTGACCCTTTGGAATCTCGGTGAACTAAGTCCACATGCACCGAGCGTCTGACAGATGGGCCCCACACGTCAGAGAGTACTGTTCCATGGACATGTGAGCCAGTTGAGTCAGCACCACATCAGCCCTAATTTGCACGTGTTAGCCACGTTAGTGCCACATCAGCTCCCGATCCGTTCCAGATACCATGTCAGCGCCACATGTCAGGCCACATCAGCCCTATCTGCCACCTATCTGGCACGTGTCATGCCATGTCATAGCCACATTAGCCCTCGCCACCACGTCGTCAGCCAACCACCGTAATTCACTGTTCTATTAGTCGAGTCCATCGTAGACCAGCTATTCCATGTACCCGATCCACAGGATAGTAACATTTTTAAATTTTCAATATTTTCTTTAGATTAAATTTTCCAAGAGCCCATTCTCCTTCGTTCTAACTCCGATTGACCCCGTTCTTTTTTTCTAAATTCATCTAAAATTGAGCTCTACCTTTTTGTTCTAGTTTTCAAGTTTTTGGAGTTTATTTGAATTTATTTTATACCTCATACATTTTCTCTCTCGTTAGATCGCGTCTTCAAAGGAGCGGGAGTACCACTAGAAGATCAAGAATTCATAATGAGCAAGGCCAAGGCAAGTCATATCCTTTGATTATGTTGAAACTAGTTTCCAATCTATCTATTTATTATTTATTTTAAATTATCATGCATTGTTATTTTGTTACAAACCCTTGTACTTAGTAGTTATTGTTCAACGTGATTAAACTCTCATTTGATAATTTCAATACCATAATTCTATTGTCACCATAGGATAAAAATTATCTAGTGATACCGTTGTAGTTGTCACATGGGTTGTACATTTAATATGCTTAGCCATGCTTATAGTTACGTTGTGTTTATCATCACGTGTGACCAATTAATTAATTTGACTTATGTCCCCGGGTATGGACAATGTTCAATGATTTCACATGAAGGATAGATGATTTCATAAAACTTGGTTTGGTAACTTTGCAAAAGTGAATGGTTAGTTTACTGGTAGTTTATTACATGAATAGTTAGTTCACGAGTGGTTCATTAGAGTGAATAGTTAGTTCACTTATGGTTATTCAATTCCTTTGGTTATTTATTTATTATCATTTTTTTAAAGATCGCTTTAAATCTAATTACTATGTTTGCTTTAAATTACTATTTTCTACAAAATAACCTTTCAGATTTCTATTGGTAAGCCTTGCATACTATATTACATCTTTATTATAAACAACTTGCTGAATACCAATGTACTCATGATGTTATATCTACTGTTGCTCAGTTAAAGAAGAAGAGCCATATTAGCATAAGGTACCAGAAGGAGAATACTTCGATGACTTTGTGAATTAAGACTTCGCTTCCTAATCGATTGCTTGTAGGCATGCCGAATGGCTACTGTACTTATTTCTGTTTTTCGCTACTAGTTTCTTAAGCCCTTTAGGCTAGTAAGTTATAAACTTGGTAATAAGGTTGTACTATGATAATTAATTATATTTGAGTCTTTTCCTTTATTAATTGTATATATGGTCAATATTTCATCTATATTTACATTGTGTACACTAGAGTGATCTTAGACTAGTGCGGTATATGCAGTCCGAATTTGCATATTCAGGTCTCAACAGGTATGAAGAGCAACACATAGGAAGAAGCAGAGGAGGCTCCAGAGCCCAAGTACATGGGCATGGTGGCTATGCTGGTGAGGGGAGGCGCGAGATGTGGCAGAAACTGGCAAAATGGGTCACTAGGGTTCTAGGAAGCCACGGGAGGTGGTGGTGTGGGCGGCGATGCACGACTGTGGTGGTGGCAACGGCTGGGGCTACGATGGCCAAAGGTGGGTGCACAACGACGGTAGTGTTTTGGTGGTGAAAGCGGGGAAGTAGCATAAGCACTAGCATAATGTGGGTGCTTGGAGCATTTCCATGTAGACGGCTTGGCCAGAGAGGTGAGGCGACGGTGGCCGACAGCGGGAATGGAGGTGACAGTAGTGACAGCTCTCCATGTTGACACATTGGCCAAAATGAGTCATGGCACAAGTAGATGAGGTGGTGGAGATGATGTAGGAGTGAGGAATTAGAAAATGGCTCACTAGAGATGACGAATCGATGGCGAGGAGCAAAATCTGCCAGTTTTCAGAAAAACTTGATTCCTAGTGATTGGCTGCATGAAAATCAAATTAATTTAGAGGATGGGTTGCTTGGATGCAAACAAAACTCAAAAAAGCTCACCGGGGAGAGAGATGGCATCGTCGGGGTCATGGCCAATGCTTAGGACGACATCGTGGGAGACTCCAGAACTTGGGGAGGAAAAGGATAGGACACTCTAGTGTGGGGAGCGGAGAAGCTCGGGGAGGGTTTATATAGGTTCAGGGAGGGGACACGGCGAGCCAAATCCTCGCGTAGAGATCATGGTGGCGAAATTTCAAGTAGGGGAAGAAAGGGCAGTGGGAGGGCGCGTGAAGGAAAGAAATTGGCCATTACTTGTGGCTGGAGGAAAAGGAAAGTGAGGGTAGCCATTTTTCAATTAATGGTGTGACTGGAGCCAAATGGGTTCGGCCTAGCAGAAATGGGATTTGGCCGAGGAGGTTTTGAAAATTTTAATTTTCTCTGATTTTTAAAAAATACAAGAAAATCCAAATAAGCTTAGAAAATAGCAAATACAATGCAAATATTCCATAAAAATTTCACATAATTCTTGAAGCTTTTTGAACCTAGCAAAATTATTTTCAACTTAAAGTTGGTTTTTATTTTATACATAAATTATTTTTATTTTTTAAGAAAAGGAAAAAACATTTTTAAAATGCATAAAATCAGGGGGATTTTTGAGATTGCTTTGCTTGCACATATGACTGGCACTTTGATTCTGAACTTAGACATTACAACTTTTTTGACTCAAAGACTAGCTTATAACCATCCCTATATAGGAGGAAACCACAAATGAGATTCTTGTTTATTTTAGGAGCATAACACATGTTCTTCAAATAGACGATCTTCCCTAAAGTAAACTTCGGATCCACTGTGCCAACACCAAGAGTAGAAGTATGCACCCATTTCCCATTAGAACGAAGGAAACCCCTACTGCATGGTAAGAACAAAACAAGAAAATATTATAACATATGTGAACATTATTGCCGGTATCAACCCACCAATTAGTAGATTGGCATACTTAAAAGGCAATAGGTGAATTACCATACCTCCTGAAGTTGAGGACTCGCCTATGATCATGTTGATAGCCCTTTTCTTTGACTGTTCACCATCTCTGCTCTTGTGAAAGCGATAGTCCTTCGCCATATGATCGTCTTTTCTGCACACAAAGTAGATGATGTCTCTCAAATCATTTTTCTTAGTTTTCTACTAAGCTAGTTGTCTTGTTCGGTTAGTTGAATTTGTACTTCTGTATAGCTATATTTTTTCTACAACATTAGCATTGTTCTGACAAGAAGTGATGGATGTATCTTTTGCTCTAGCTTTTTCTTCCACACGAGGGTAGAAATGAGATCCTTAACAGAAATTTCTACCCTCTTGTGCTTTAAGATAGTGGCAAAATCCTGTCAACTAGCAAAAAGTTTGGTAACAATACTCACAGCCACAAACTTAGAAGGCAACATACCCTAGGTGCATAATCTTACCAACTAATAGCTGGAGGTCATGAGCTTGTCTAACTATGGGCTTAGTCTCATCCATACTAAATTTGAAGAATTGCTTACACATGTACAGCCAGTGACTTGCTTTTATCTCTGTATAATTATGCTCTAGTGCATCCCATAACTTTGTGACAGACTTGTAGTCTATGTATACATTGTAGAGCTGATATGCCAAAATTATCAAAATGCAGCCAATGGAAATGTTGTTCATATTGTTAAACAACATAAACTGGTCAATTGTAAATGGATACTATGGGTGGATATCCTTCTACAGCCCCAAAGATATGAGCCAAAACTTGGCTCTAGTCTGTCATCTATGAAAGTTTTGACCAAAAAACCTCTCTAATTTCATTGCATCCAAGGCATCGGCCATTGCTGAATTGCAATAAAGTTCATAATAAGATTTCCAGAATGTTGGAAATATAGGTAATATTTTAATTTAAATTTTACTAGGAGGCAAATACAGTAAGAGATTACTGATGCAACAAATAAATCTAATAGCATACTACAGTAAAAGGCTAGGATCACTACATCTTGTGTTCTTGTATACTTTTAATTCTTGTTTGTGAGTCGAGAGCTTCGATCATCAGCAATGTGACCTCAATCATACAACAATTTAGGACTAATTCTTTGTCTCCTACTTTCTATGTGCTTGATCGAGGCAACACAACAACAACTTTAACACATTATCAGCATATGGTAATGCCCCAACATACACACCTTATATGTTTGCTAATTGGTCAAGTTCAATTTAGTAAATTAGATTGGTTTTGGTTTTTCCCTCCTAATCTCTCTTCCTCTACGAGCTCGTGCGCATCATTGTCTTGCACCTCATGCGCATCATCGCCTCAACAACACGAGTTTCACTTAGATCATGTCTACGCCTGTGCCATTAGAGCTGCCGCCATGGTTGATCCAGTAGGCTCATCGTCCCACACCAAGCATGCAACACTTAGTCCCAAAATACAATCAAGGCATGGCTTGCTAAGTGTAGGACTCGATATAGCAATCAAATGTGGAAGGGGGAGGTGAATGATGCCTTGAAATTCGATCTCCTCAAATCATATTCCAAAACCTTCACTCCATCATAGACCTGATGAGACCGCTATGGACACAGCAGTTGGACTGGTCTGATGCTGTGGTCTGACCGACTGGGAATAGGTCTAACCGGCTGTTGGTCTGACCGCTGGTGTAGGGTGGCCTGACCGCTCCTCTGATCTAGACTTGGAAATTAGCCCAAGCAAAATCCCAAAAATGTACAATCCTCAAAATTAAAGTCTAAATGACTTAAGACGTTGCACATACCTTGCCAAGAATATCAGAAATCTAATCCATCCAAGGATTGCATGGTCCTTGGCCAAAGTTCTAACCTTTCCTTGAGACAAGCAAGGTTGCATCAAAATTGGGCAAAACTAAGAAACTTGATAGATAACTTGCTCATGGGTTTGATATGGCCAAGATGGATCTAGATAGGTTTCCAAATGTCATGGCATGCAAGAGCACTCAAAGACTCATTTTCAAAACCCTAGGAATATGATTTCACAAGAAAGGCTCCAAAGCAAAGCAAACCAAACCAAGCAATTTCTAAGATCTTGCTATAGCTAGTCCCTAGATAGATGACATATGATCATCATAAGGCATCTCTATCTTTTACAAAACCTTGAAGCTAACAAGATCAAGAGGGAATAAGAGAGAGCAAAAACTCCAACAAAAATAAGAGCAAAACCAAGAAGATCGAAAACACACCATGAGGGATGAAAAAGATTGATCTATTGCAATTTATAGATGTTTGATTTACAGCCACTACACCATAGCGGATGAAGCTCTATCACCCAAGAGTACACACCCAACCCTAGAAGAGAGAGTTGACCACGTCTAACCCTAATGGATACTATCCATTAGAATAACTGGGTAAACCCGTTAACCCCACACATTGAGTTTTACACTCACATAAGAGTTATGCACTCTTTTCAAAGCGCATAAGCTTAAACCCGCTAAGAAGCAAACTTTCATCCAT
Organism: Melocanna baccifera; assembly: GCA_036346265.1. NCBI lineage: Eukaryota > Viridiplantae > Streptophyta > Magnoliopsida > Poales > Poaceae > Melocanna > Melocanna baccifera. The sequence continues at coordinate 36,628 of JAYEVJ010000295.1, forward strand.
TTAGCCTCCTCAGCACGTCCTTGACCTAAATTGCTCTTCAAACGCCCCTTTACCATTTCTAGTAATTTGGTTTCCCTGCCAAAATACCCTTACCTCTTTCTAAGCCTAATCTATTTTCATCTCCTCCTTTGTAAGCAATCTTCATGCTTGTAATATGTAGGTTCACCACTAACTCATGCATTAGTAAGTCTCTCCATGTCGGTTCCCTCGACTATGCCTCACTTACAACAACCGCACCATTCAATGAACCATTGTTCGAACCTTCCCTTTGACATCCTTGTCTTCTCCTGTGGCTCACTTGAGCCCAACCATCCCACTCGGCTTCCTTGACCATGCGTCAGGTTATCCCTGAGCCTAGTCTCGATCCACGTAGTCGACCATAGTTACCTCCAAGCACCTACACATCAAAGACCAAGAAACTATTTCTGGGCATAAGCTATTTATAACTTGACCTACGTTAGTCCAAACATACTTCATGCATCACGAATGCAATGATCTAGACTTCATCCTCAATGTGGACTAGTGTAGACAAGCAAGTCCTCGATACCACATCCGAAACATCGCATATCTCTATTTTGGTTATTTGCTTTTCTCAACATGGACTACTGAAGACCGGTAAGTCTTCGATACCACATTAAAAACATCGCGTGTCTCTATTTTGGTTATTTCTTTGTCTCTACTATTCTACATTTATATTTCTAGTAATTAAGTTAATGACATCTTGTTGCGCTAGAAACATATTTGTAGAGACTTAGATTGTGGTGCCTTAGTACTACTAGTAGGTCTTGATTTGTGGTAGAAATCTTGTTTAGTTTTTAAATTGTAGAAATTAGCTTTTAGAAAGTAAGAATTTTTAGAAACTCCTATTCACCCCTAGTCAGTTATTTTTGATCCTACAAGTACTCTCTATTTAATAAAAGTTTGTCGTTGTGCTCGATATGTATCTTTGTTACCACTGTGTGTACTAGCTAATCCTAGACTAGTGCGATTTGTATAGAGGATTTCAGAGTTGTTGCTCTGGGGTCTGACAGAGATGGTATCAGAGCCGCTATGACTCTAAGACGTGACCATAGATAGAATAGAACTGATTTCTCATAAGAACTTATTTTTATAAAATATAATTTTAAAAATTCTCATGGCCGGTCTGATCACCATTGGGCAGCTAGTTAGACCGCTTGCCTTAAGCCAGCCTGACCGCTAGGCTAGAGCACCAGAGCAACCCTCTCTAGAAATCTAGTAAATTGCTATCTAGTTTTGCCTCAAACTTCCGTTTGAGGTGAAAACTAGGGCAAAGATATCTCTAGACACTTCTACACATGTGTTTGGTGTTCAAGAGCCAAAAACTGACATGGCCGATCAAACCGCTTAAACCAAGCCGGTCAAACTGCTGCCTAGAAAAATTCCCGAGGGCCAACTCTATCGATCTGACTAACTATGCAAAGCAATCTAACCAGCTCTTTACAGTGGCCAGACTGAACCTGCAAATCAGTTAGATTGTCCCCTGACAGGCAGCACCGAGAAACCACAAAACTTTCACAAATGCAAATTTTAACTCAACACAATTGCCAATTATTCATCACAAATAAACCATAGACAATTTCAATATAGTTCTTCAATCTCTCTCTTGATGAACAAATTGGCAATACCTAAAAAATGCAAATGCTACAATCGAGTGGATTCTTGAAAAATAAAATTAATTTACGAAAGATAGCTCCTCTTGGTCTATAAAATGCAAACAAGATTGAAAATGACCAAGTGAGCAAGAAATGAAGTGAAGCAACCAGAAAGAACAAGTTTTCTACAAAAAGCTTCAACTTCACTAAGAAAATAGGAAATCTCACTCTAAGACTATGTGAAAGAACAATTGTTCGATCTATTTGAGCTTGGTCATGGTGACAAGAGATCACAAAGATTTAAGAAAAGCTCAAACACCACAAAAGCTCAAAAACTATTTTAGCTCCTCCCTCTTTCAAGCCAATTTCTCCCCTTACATACAAATGCCCAATTTTGACATTTTTGACTTAATTCACTTACAATGAGCATTTTTGGGCATATTCTTCCCATTTAACAATGAATTCATCAATGTTCAAATTCTTTTCTAATTAATTTATGCAATTGTTTCAAGAGACAAATTCTCCCATTTTGACAAGATCAAGGGATAAATAAAATCATAAGGGAGAACATGATGCAAATGGAACGACTACAATTTTATTCATTTAAATTTAGCAAGAAGCTATGAAGATTATCCATGTTGATTAAGAAAAGGAATTACCACAAGTCGTATGATGAGTTGAAGTTATCTAGATCATGACAATTCATATAAAAATATGGCCAAACTAGCAAAAATTTTATGATTAAGTTAATTTAAGACCATTCATGATGGTCAAACTCTTAGTTTAGCTAAAGGAATCTAATTATGAGCGATACAATATGAATAAGCTAAATGGAAACAAGAAGCTATAATTGAATCACTTAGAGTACTACAAGCTCAATATTAAATCATTTTATTGAAGCATTTGGAATTGAGCATAATTAGCACATTTAGAACTTTTGAAAATACATTTTGGTCTTATATTAGTAATGCAAGTCCTAGACTAGAAGCCATCCACAACTACCTTCTAAGTTTCAATTATGTTTACAATTTTTTGTTTCCTTTGTTTAAATTAGTCATGTGCTAGATCTCAAGCCTTTGTTGACAATCCAAAAAGATGAGCTTAAGAGCATGATTATGGTCATCCAAACCCCCCCTCCGAGTTCATATCTAGTGTAATAGCAAACTGTCTCATAAGAAAAGAAACGATGAAATCAGTTTTTTCGTACATAAAAGAGATCATTTTTTATTTTAGTGTTTAATTCAAGAACAATAAGTTACTCCTGAGTCTATAAGCAATACCCGACCATAACCGCAAAAGCCTAGGAGAAGTAAACTCATACTTTAAAAAAGAAATAGCATAGTTCAATCTAAAGTTCAATTTAGATTCAATATTTAATAGAGCATATTAGACATAGCTTGAATCATAAATGGATCATTAAAAGAAATTAGTCATGAGATCAAACATTAACACGCTTTAATTCAAGTTGCATGGAAAAAGCTAAGCTATACATGAAAAGTCATGATAAATCAAGCTAAACTATTCATGCCAAGTGACTTGGGGAGTGGGTAGTTATGAGCTGATGAGATCACATTGGAGGATCAGTCAGTATTATTGCTAATTCCAGATGATGGCTCGCTGCAGAGCAGTTAGGTGGGTGATGGCTTGCTAACTCCGGTGACAAGTTGTCCATGCACTAACTGACCACTGTCGTGATAATAGTAGGGCTCGTTAGATCTAAAACAGGCCTCGACAGCATGCCGTCGACTCCGCGTAGGCTTGTTTTGGCCTTGATGAGTAGCACCACCATGCAAGAATATTTCCCTGTCCAAGATTGACAAGTGCACTACAGACATGCACATGAAGACATAAAAAAAAATGAAGACTACACATATATTTAGAGAAGAGCAGTCACACGGCTCATGTGGAGCTCATCGAAGAGCGGAAGATGACGTTGAGGGTGTCATCATCCTCCTCGGTGCAGGGGAAGTAGGCAAAGAAGGTGGTGGCGACATATGGACCTGGGTGATGACCTCTCGCAGACTCTCACTCACACACATGAGTATCACTGCCTCCCCAATTCACTGCTTGCTGTCGTGGAATCCCCAAGTGTCTCTACGGTTCTTGTCACCGACAAGAACCTACTAGTCGTCTCCCTATTCTCTTCCAACTACAACCACACACTGAGCCAGAGCAGCTCCATCTCCTCATCCACCAATGGCATGCCATTTGCGGCACCCATGGTCGGCTAGGCACTGCAAATTTGTTCACCCGCTCCTGTTGCAGAATTATGTTGTTGAACCTGATCAATGTCACCGAGCCATCATCGTTGCGTGGATTTATGGCCGGCGCCTGCCACTTGGGCCGTGAGGTCCTACATGCTAGTATAGTACCAATGTTCTTTCTTTTCCTGGACTAGAGTTGCCTGCCATTGTTGGTGAGGAGAGAGAGAGGAACAAGGCAGCGGTTCGAAGTAGCCAAAGATTAGGAAAGAGGAGATCATGGGGGATGTTACGGGATTTTTGCTTTCAGTTTTACTTTAGAGATCATAGGAGAGGGTATGATGAATTTGGAGAGTAGCCAGCCACTCATTGGCGCTCCTGTATTCCAGAGGAGTCTTGGACATATAATGGGGTAGATGGATGGTATTTTGTGGGTAATCATATTCAATTTTAAGGGTGGAGAGGGTGTGTGAAATGGATGGTTCAGATCTTATCTTGTGGTCACATCGATAATCTGCGAATAGTAGAGAAAAATTGATCGTCACTAAACTCATATTTTTAAATTATATATATATATATATATATATATATATATATATATATATATATATATATATATATATATATATAGAAAAATACTTTTACACCGGTGTAATTACACCCTATGTCGATCTCACAACGTAGGGAGTATCTCGTGAACTGAGAGTATGTGCGTGTAGTATACGAATATTTAAGACCATCTATGTGGTATGAACAATTTTTCAGACGTGGTATGTAGATTTGTTTTGACATACTCCTTTTTATACGCGTATATAAAGGTATTTACAAAATACGCTAAAAACTATGGACTCTCTTGCAATTTTTTTATATGGTTCACATTAGAGTATCTTATAATTAATATATGAGTATATCCAAAGTGATAAATGAGTATTTCAAGTTCGTTTAGGTAGTATATTAGAGGTGAGTGTAATTACACTCAGGTGTAAAATGTATTTTTTCTATATATATATATATATACCGCATAATATTTCCGCAGGGGGGAGGGGGTTCCGGCCTCCCCAGCGTGTCCACGTCGACACACGCCGACGTTTTTCCAAAATAGCCCTTCATATTTTTGAAATTACATACAGATCCTCAGTTCTTACAAAAAAAACTCCTGATTTTTTGTGAAAGAATCCTTCACTTTTTTTTACTGGATAGCGACCCGCAGTTTTCCGTAATTACGTACAGGCCCTTAGTTCTTTAGAAAAGGCCCTTGATTGTTTTTTTCAAAAAAACCCCTCCACTCTTATTTTATTACGAAAAGACCCTCGATTTTTCTTGAAAAAACCCTCCGCTTTCTTTTTGCTGTAAAATTTTATCTTTTTTACTTTGATTTATATGGTGACTAGCGTGACCGTGACGCTAGTATATCTTTACTAGTTAAAAAGAAGGAGTTGGTGGTTGCCGTCACGTCCACCCTCCCTTACTTCTTAACCATTCGATCTTTCTCCTCTCTTCTCAGCCACACGATCTGATTAAACCCTAAAATCCTAACATCACCCCTCCGCCCCCACGCCTACCCCTCGCTCTTCCCCACCGCCCCCACGCCTCCTCCTCGCTCTTCCTCCCGCCGCCCCCACGCCACCCTCGCTCTCCCGCGGCCGCGCCTCCTCCCCCCCCACCTCGCGCCGCTGCCCCCGCCTCCCCTCGCTCTCCTCCGCCACCCCGCCTCCTTCCTCCCACCCGCGCGCCGCCGCTCTCTCCTCCGCGCCCCGCCTCCCCCCCCTCCCCCCGCGCGCCGCCTCCTCACCTCCTCCCTCCCAGCGCGCCGCCTCCACCTCCACCCGGGAGCCTCCTCTCCTCCTCCCCAACCCCACGCGCCGCGCCGCCTCCCCTCTCGTCCCCGCACCGCCGTCTCCTACCCCCATCCTCTCCCTCCTCCGTCGTCATGGATTTTCCCTTAAGTATGAACCAACAGCTTAAAAGGATAATGCCAGATTTTGTATTATGTATGCATTTAGAATGGGGTAATATAGATGTTGCTACCAGATTTTGTATTATGTATGTATATTTGATAGTATACATCATTTTTATTTAGTTTTCCGTTGCAACGCACGGACACCTTACTAGTAAGGTAATGCATTACAAGGGCGTGCCCGAGGCCGTCCGGGCAACCAAACGCGCATTTATTGGGTCCCAACCAGCGCCTTGGCTTCACCACCCAGTGTTGGTACCCCAACTGCCTCAGCTCTTCGTCAGTTAGCCGTTACACCGTCCAATTCGTCCATCCATTGATTTCTGAGGTCTCCTGCCTTTCCCGTGCGTTTCTATTCCCCAATCTCTCGTCTTTTGTGCGCGGGACGGCGGCGGAAAGATGCGAGCCTCGCCTCCGGTTTGCGATGCCTCGCCGCGGGTTTCCTCTTCCTTCTCATGCCCGCGTTCTTATGCATTCTGCACGCAGGCCTTGTGTTCTAACCGTCGTTTTCGATCTCGATCTCTGTTTTAGGGTTTGGTCGATCGCGAGCGGCCGGGCGCCAGGATCAACTAATTGCGGGGACGCGTCGCGAGGTGGCGCACGGTACGCCCATCAATCTTTTTTATCTCCCTGGGGTCTTCTTGGGTTTCTGCTGATTCGTGGCGGGGGGATTCGAGCGAGCGATTCCGCGCCGTCGTGCGGTTCTTAGCGTTGCCATGCATCGGGCGCTCGGTAATTAATTAAGGCGTGTTCGTCTTTGTTTGGGATTAGATGAGGTTGGCCCGTCTCGAAATTCTTGAGTTATTTCCTCAAGTGGGTTTTGGATGGAGTCTCTGACATGCCAAAATTTCTTGTGCTTCTCTGTTGGTCTAGATGGATCTTTTCGGAATTGTAAATGAGGGTTTGGACTTGATTGTCGCTTCTTCGAGGAAGGATTCCCGTCGTACGATTCTTGGCGTTGTGCTTGGTACGCGTTTGTAAAGCGTCGTTCTTGTTTGGATTAGATAGGTGTCTATATCGTTGGTTCGTGTGTAGTGGTTTGGAAGATTGTGCCGTCTTGAAAAACATCTTGAATTGTTGGCTCAAATAGGTTTTTAATTCGAGTTTTTCTCTTACCAGATTGGTCGTATAACTTGAAATTTGCTGTTTTTCTCTATTGGACGGCATGCAAAGATCTTTCGGAGTTGGCAAATTTAAGGCTGGATTGCTCTGTTTGGATCCCTGACCAATCTGAATAACAGCATTTCTTTTCGGCATTCTTGTGCTGTTAGTTTGTTGTTTCATATTCTTTTGTGTTCTTGTGCATCATTTGCATCCATTAATGGTCCTTGCTTGTCGGGCTCATTTCAATGGTCAATCGACCGGGTTTTGGCCTCAGACTTGCGATTCGTAAACATGGATTCTCGGTTACACGCTGTTTGTATGATCTTGAACTTGTACTTATGTTGATTTATTTGATAGATTTTTGTGCTTGAACTTCGAACGATTCTAAGTGCAATTGGTACATGTGGTAGCACGTCATTTTCTCGCATTATTGATGGTCCGTATCTTTTAAGGCTTCTTTTCGTAGTTATGACTTGTGATTCCTTCAATAGTTCTTTGATTTTGTTCTCATGTTCAATAGTTCTTTGATTTTGATTCCTTCAATAGCAGTCGTCCTCTAGAGGCTGTAGAGCAGTAGAGCACATAGCAGCCGGCCGCATATATTAATGCCAGATGCTCTGTTAACTTGTTAGGCTTATAATATTCTGGTAGCTCTGATGCCTCATGGAATTTTCATTGCCGTGTTGGGAAATTTGTTATTTTTCTCAAATGGCAGTTAATTCATGCAAGTGGTCAGGGAATGATATGTGGTCTGAGAATTTTGAGGATGATAGTTTTCAGATTAACCATTTAAGAGATGACAGCCCTTTCATTGGTTGATCTGACTTCATTGTTATGCATATTGTTGCTTGTCATTTAGCAGGAAATACATCATTTAGGTAGTTAATTGTTATTACAGCTAGCAACCTATTCTCTGTTGGCAAGTCTGCAGTATAATTTTGATTTTCTATTTATTCCTCATAGTTTATGCAATACATGCTTGAACACAGCTTTCTTGCATTGGATGATCCCTGAGAACTACATATTTAACTGCCTACTGTCATGATCCCGGGTAAACACCACCAAGAATATGGCTGGATGGCGTCGGCGTAGAGGGGAGAGGGAGAGACTAGATAAGGAAGACTATAATATTTCTCTTCATTCATTCCTCCCAATAGCATGCGGTAGCCTCCTTATATAGATGACTCCCCCTAATAGATTGATTCTAATCCCAATCTAATAAATATAGCAACTCATATCATATCTCTAACAAAAGGAATCTAATCTCTAACTTAAATAGAAACCAATCTCTAATTATCACCCGACTGGGCCTTGGGCCCAAGGCCCACACCCCTAACACCTACCTTGCACGTCCATTCTTAATGAGGTCTGTGTTGTGCCCAAGTTTTCTAAGTCCAGGTACCAATTGGGATTCACTAGGAATAGTTCTGTGGTGGGATTTGAAACGCGGGTGGTACCGGATACTTATGCGCATTGAATTTTGTAGTTCATTTTGGTCTCTTCGTTTCTTCATTCTGGAAGATAATGATCTACAGAGGTAGGCAATTCATTGTATGTTTCTATTATTTCTTCTATTCTTGTGGTTTGCAATGATAACTATGGATCTAAAGTTTCACATTTCAGAAAGCCTATGAAGAGAAATGTCATAAACTCCTTGCCAGAGAAGGTTTGGGCTTATCTCTAGTGCATACTGCTAGTAGTAGTCCTTTTTCGGCATTTATTTTCAATTTTTAATCTTGCTATTACCTGCAAATTTATATAAGTTGAATATCCGAATTAGTTGATATGTATTACCCTTTTCACGCTCTCTCGCTCAGTTATGTAGTGTAGTCAATGAAGATGGGAAACATGATAAGTAGCGCTAGAAAGCTTTTGGATTCAGTTGTCTCACTTTTGTTCCTGAATTTGCCAATTTTGTTGCATGTTTTGATTCTTTTAAATTCATGCAGTTTTTTCTCCTTTTATTCACAACTGAGTTATATTTCTTATCTGGTTTCATCTTGTCAATTTGTTTCTGCTGGTTAAAGATGACATAACTGTGATGCTTGAGAAGTTACGGGACAATGAACATGAGATTTCCAGCTGTAGGACTGAAGGCTTCGTTATGGATATCTTGAATTGAGAGAATATCTGGCGCTTCCCACCTTTTACGGAACTTCCGTGTTTCCTCCTTAAAATACTGTGCTAATGGTCATAAAAATCTGAAAAGTTTGGTAGCATTGACACAAAATCAATTTATTATGCTACGAAATTTCATATCTATATTCTATATGCACATGGATAATTAAGAAAAATAAATTCTGCTGACATGGAAATCAGAAAATAAGAAAGGGGAAAGATAAATATAAAGCTACTGTTCAGTGAAATTTGCCTTTTTTGTTTATGCTAATGTAAGTGACATTTTTGCTTGAATCGACTATCGATAATTGGTAGCATCACGACAAAGTATCGTTGCATCTTAAAAGTCACCTTCGAGCAAAATCTGATATTGAGCCAAAAGATGCGAGTGCAGTTCAGCCTGTGGTTTTTCCCCCATCGTTGAATTATATTTATTTGCTTTCAATTTTTTGGTTTGCCTGCCTAAATAGTTGTACTAATGTAATGACTATGATCCTGTCACGTTGATTCAGAGCTTTGCCCATACTTCAGGTCATGAGATCCCTCTCAAGAATTTGTTGGATGTGCAGTCTTCTTCCAAAATCCCAAAGGTTACTTTTTCCCTATCCGATTCATCGAGACGGCGGAATTATTAGTGGATAGTTTCTAGGAGTGTAATGGAATCCTTGGATTGGATTGGTGTGCCCTGTTAGGGAGGGAAAGTGTGTCTTTGTTGACTTGTAAATGCGGTTGTATCGGATTGTGAGTATTTCGCGGAGTTTTCTTTGGGGTGTTCCAAACGATGCTAGAGTGGACATGGGGTAGCAGTTCTTGAAGCTAGCTGGCTGGAAGGTGATTGATAGTTTGCAGGTTGTTGTGGACAATTCACTCGAGTTGGTCGTAGATGTGTGCTCGCATTGTTCGCTCGCACTTTAGGATGATTTTGCGTGAAATTCTCTCTCCCGCCGCAAATGTAGTTCTTGAGTCGGGATTCACGGGAATCAAGTGGATTGTGTGGGTTAGAGAATGCGATTGCAAATATAGGAACCATCTGCAATTATGTTCTGTAGGTTGGATATAAATTCGCCTTGTGGAATGGTTTTCATCGGAAAGAAACAATTATTGGAGAACGTGGCCAATTTTTAGTGCCTTAGTGGTACATATAGAAGCTGTAATGTCATGATGCTCTTTTAGATACTGCTTGTTTGTTTAGTTTGATCATATCCAAAGACGAAACTCGACATGTTTGATGAAGTGGATCTTTTGCCTTTTGTTATAGAATGGTATGGGTTTTAGTTACCAAGTCATTCGAAGCTCAAAACTATTTATTTTGATTGGAGTTGAACCATTCTTTTCCTAGTTGATGAAGTGCTACACATCTTTTGCATTTGCAAACTTCAGCATTTACTTCCTAAATTCTTATCTTGCTCCATGTTCACAATTAGCCATGGAGTGGAAGAGGAACTTGATGGTTGGTGAGGAGGTGGCCTCACCAAGTCTCCGATGTTAGCATAATTGCACCGTAAGTTGGTATTTATGGTATGAAGGTGGAATCTGTTGATTACTTTTCTATTATAATAAGTTTTACTTGCCACTACTGACCATGCCGGCTATTCATATTCGGTATTTGTGCAGCTTACGCTTTTGGCAAGATTGATCCAACTAACATGTGAGTTATTTAACATGTTACTATTGTTTCTCTTAACATTCCAGGTCTAAAAGCATTCATCGGTCTTGTTGTATTGGTAATACCATGAATCTTTGTCAAGTAGCACATATGTGTATGTAAAGCTAGAAATTAATCAACACGTTCGGGTCATTCATTGAGGTGATGACTTTTACAATTTGTCAACCTGAAGTTTGCTCTCATTGATAAAGGTGGGGTGATATCGTGAGTGATGCATGCATTGTGACCTCGGTTCCAAACCTTCCTATTTCCAATTTTCCAGTTGAGCGCCTAGATAACCATCCAACATTTCACTTTATCGTAGTTTCCTACATGCTACAACATTTCAAAACGTCTAAACGATGTACTAATTCCATTGTTATAGTTAATTGGGAAATTTCCTTGATCCTATTAACCATCTAATACCTATATTTTCTGCATGTGAATCAGTTCTTGGGTGTTTCCGCTTGGCACTTCTCATCACTACTACACTCCAAAATGTGTTCTAACAAGAGTCTTGTTTATAGCACCCCAATTGGGGATTTTCAGTGAGACCAGAAGGTATCGTGCTTATCGAATCTAGTCTTGCAACTATTTCCTTTTGATATTGGTGTCAACTTTGTTATAGAAAACTTCTTTGGACTTATTATCGTCACACATTGTACATACTATATGGAATCGATTAACTATGGTCTTTACCTAGGCACGAAAGTTCTCTAGGATCACAAGCCGGACATCGTATTACTATTCACGTCGATACTAGTATCGATACAACGCGCCTCCATGCATGATGGGCGTGTATTAGTGTGATTCTAAACTATAATTGTTCTTTACTCTCGGATATTTCGGTGTGCTCTGTGATACGTTTCGATATGATTTTGTTATTTATTCCATGTATCCTTTATCTAATATAACTCTCAAGTTGTCTTTCTACTCCATGTTAATAATTTTTGTTGTTATTTCTTAATTTATGCATTTGTTCTTGAGTTCTAAGTTGGTATTTTTCAGCTTCTCTTGTTCTACATATATCACTATTGTTGTGGCGTATTTTTGATAAAAATATCTCTGCCCATAACATGTCATCTTGGTACTAAGCTTTGGTAGGCATTGGCGGAACCAAAACTGACATCAGGAGGGTGGATATATAACGTACTAAAGCTAGTGCCTAATTGCACTGGAATTAAACTATAATAAGAACATTTAGCATCTGCAATAATAGCACTCAAGATCAAAATACAACATAATGATTGAAAATAATTAAAAAAATACAAGATCAAAATTGGGGCTCAAGTGAGCTCAAGCTCAAGCTTGACTCAAATTTAGGACTTTTTTAGGATTGCACTATACTATGCATATATCTTGTAAACTTTGAGTCTGTTTGAATTGAGCTCATGCTTGGCTTGGTGTGGCCTCATGTTGACCTTGAATTTGAGCCAAAGCTTTTTTGATAGATCTATTTTTACATCATTGAGCTGAGCTATTTTTACATCGCTACTGTTGATAGATCTTTTTTAAACTACCTGTTGATAAATCTTAATTACATGTTACAAGGTTGCCTTTTAATAAACTCATTCTTCTTTTCTTACCTCTTCATGAACTTTAGACATACATTCTTACTATCTGTTTTTCCAGTCATCGAGGAACTCAACGCTACAGAAAGTTTGAATTTATGGACCTTAGTGTGGATGAAGCGAGAACATAGCATGGAAATGCATTTGCCTTACCTTTCTAAAGTCTTTCGGGGTAATTGCTTTGTTGATAAGTTTATATCCATCTAGTATTCCCTTTTGAACAAAACACTTATCTCACACACTTTACTTTTCTGTCTATTCATGTTGATCTGACAGACATAATGTAAAAGTTGTCCCTATCCTTGTCGGTGCCCTTAACTCCCAAAGTGAAGCCATGTATGGGCAGTTGCTCTCTAAATATGGCGATGATCCAAAGAACTTTTTTTCTGTCTCCTCGGACTTTTGCCACTCGGGATCCCGGTAAGTGCTTAATGTCTGCAATGTCTGCTCATCCATTCTTCTTGCTTTTTTTTTACCATGGAATGACATTCATATACACTGTGCATCTTTATCAATATAAATTAAATAAAATTAATATGAGACACATGCCGACCACATAATCTGTAGTTTGAGCAAATTTTCATCATCTTCTTGTGTCACCTTGGTTATATGTTCTTCTGCACAAGTAACTAATGAAACTAACACAATGTTTGTCATACTTGGTGGATCAAAAGGTCTGGCCAGGTAGAAATGAAATATAGTCGATGCACAAGGTTCAGCTTGAAATTTGCTAGTGAATCTATTTATTATGACATGTGAATAATGGGTTCATAATGCAAGGTCAACAGTCCTTGAGTTCTTCACAGAAAATCTTTTCAAAAGGCCTAAAGAGTGTCCAAATATATGTTTTTAGCCTTTTGACCTGAAATCTTTGCAGAAGGTACTATGGTAAAGGATGTCCTAATATAAAATTAGCTATGACCCCTTTTCTGCACATCAATTCTGATTAGGTTTCAGCCAGTCTTCTTCCAAAATCGCAAAGGTTACTTTTTCCCTATCTGAATTTTGTTTCCTAGTCTAGATGCCGTTTGGTTGCACTTTAGTTGTTCTTTCTTCCTCTTTTATTTTTTTTTTCTGTTTTGGATCCTTTGAAGAACATGGAGCTTCTGCTATTCACTTATATAACTACAATGCTTTGCATCAGGAGATTCCTGGCAAGGTTTTGCAGTCATGCCACCTTTCGAAAACCCAGAGCTAGCTTGTTCTCAGCTACTCAATTATGTTAATATGTGATATTTTCTTATTAGCTGCATCTTTGACCTTTTCATTGTATAGTTGGTTTCGCAGTTTCCATTGTTTACAAGTTTTAGCTAATTTAAGTAGTTGTGGACCACATAGTTTAGTAATGTTATTCTGTTTAAGCTTTTTTTCATTAGTTCTGTTCTCTGCCTTTCTTGTACTTCAAAAAAGCTTGTGTAGCCTTGGTTTGTGTTCTGTTCTGATCAGATTTGACAAGAACTTTTCTTTCTCATTCATTACCTTGATTGCATATGTAATTCTATGCAGAATAGAGATATGTAGTAAACTAGAGAACGGAGAAGTTATTTTCCTTTCCATTCTCATGGTCATGTTCATACGTATTTTGCCAACAAGCTCTTGTTCTAACTGCCAGTTTTAATTTCAATCTCATGGCGGTATTTGGGATCTGGATGCAAAGTGGGGCTTTGTGAGGTGCCACATGGTACGCTCTTCTTTGGTCTTTGGTGCTTGGGCTTGGCTTTTCTTTGGTTGGTTGTGACCGTCACGAGGATTTGATTGAGCGATTCCGCGTAGTCGTGCAGTTCTTGGTCTTGCATGCATCTCGTGCTCGGTAATTGTGATTAAGGCGTGTTTGTCTTTGTTTGGGATTAAGGTTGGTTCGTATAAAAATTCTTGACTTATTCCCTCAAGTGTATTTGGTTTTAGTTTCTGACTTGCTGAAATTTCTTGTGCTTCTATGTTTAGATGGAAGATTTTTTTCAAAATTGTAAATGAGGGTTTTGGACTTTGGTTTTGGACTTTGAACAAACAATGCCCATTGTACTCCTTACCAACTGAGTGCATTCTTGATTCATCAAGTACTTGTAATATAAATGCTAGGTTTTTGTCTACATGTTGGTATATCCTTTCTTGCCTCTGTATTCAGATTAGGCACTTTCAAGTTTCCTTAGTTGTTCCATTCCCCATTTGAGTACTGGATTTTTCCTTCTCATTGGTAGGGTTGTTGCGTTGTCACCATTTGCTGCATTATCCCGATGAAATCTTTTATGGATTGCTCATCCAATGTTTTTGTTGTGGCCCCAGCAGCATTTCATTCATTTATTAGAGGCTAATTCTCTATTCCTCTTATGTTGGAATATTTCTGCACAAATTTTAGGTATGAAATTTTGTTCAACTAACATTGGTATGAAATTTTGTTGCTAACTGCACTATATTATTTGATGTTCCACTAGGTTTTCTGTGTACTTATATTGCATTATAGGTTGTCCTCGAATTTCTGAATGATTCTAAGTGCTATTGGTACATGTAGTAGCACATCATTTTGCTGCATTATTTTATCCTTTACGGCTTGTTCTTCCAGTTTTGACATGTAATTCCTATAATTGTTCGTTGATTTTGTTCTGATGGAGAATAACCATTTCTATACAATGATGTTACTTTTCGATTTTGTTCAATGCAAAGAGGATGTTACTTCTTCCGATCAGTAACTAGACATGGGCATGTGGTCGAAAATGAGTAGTGGCGTGTCTTTATTGGTTGGAATGTTCTGCGATTTTGGAGATTGCCTTTGTTAGAAATGAATCGAGGTCTAGATGTTTAGCTATTCAGTTATATCAGTCAACTTGTTCTTTTGAAGCGATATTATCAGCTTGAAAATTTTCATTGATGTTACTCCAATTCGAAAATTATAAATTTTGTAAGGTTGGAGATAGCAGTTTCCTACATCCAACTAGAAATATGCAAAATTTGTTTGTTTCAAGAACTTAAAAGTGAAACAGACTATTTGCCTTGTACAATTAAATTTCCCTCATTTTGTTGAACAAATTGTTTTCTTCGGTTTTGAATGGAGCTCTCATAGAATGCCTTTCAACTTCATGACTTGAATAGTATATTGTTTGTAGGGTGCAAGGATGGAATTAATAGACTTGGGACCGATCTTATTGTTTTCATGATGTTAGCATCGATTTTGCTTATATATCTCTTGGTTAACTCTTGGTCCTCCAAGGCATTTTTTCTTGCTCATTGCAGGTCCACTCCAGCCTCTAGGCCACTATATGACCAAAGTTGAAAAGTACCCGACTCACTATTGTGTCCATTGATTTTATGATGCGAATTACTCTCAAATCAATTTTATGTCATCAGTCCTATCCTGTGATGCTCCATCCAGTAATGAGGTTTGAGACTGGTACTTTTGCATTGTGATTTTGTTATACTTTGTTCTGCACATTAAAGTTGAAACAATCCACTAGGCTAGATAATTTGTACAGAAATTATGTTTAACGGAGTTTTTCTACTAGGTTTTCTTTTTGACTTTGAAAATGTAGTTCTTTTTTGTTACTAGATCTTAATTCATTGCTGTGTGGTTGGTCTACAAAATGTCTTCTGAAACAATTCTTAAAAATGTAAACTCTGTGGGGCATGCGATGTTGTTCAGGTTGTCCATGTTTGACAACATGCCTCAGTCATATATCTGGCACATCTCAATATAAGATAAATCTCCTTTTTTTTCCTTCTGAATAATTTCATCTAACTTAGTGGACTTGGTTAATGTGGGTTGGAGTTTAGGTAGCATGTACCTCATGATATGATCAATGTTTGTGCAGTTTCATTCTTAGATTTTTTTGGGACAGAGGTAAGCAATGCTTAATTAGTTGTTAGATGGGCCAGAGTTTTATGGATTCGATGCTACTACTTTTTCTTGTTCATTATGACATGTAAAGTTGCCGTCTTTCATTTGCTAGTTGAAGCAGCACAAAGTTGTGGAGAAACAGCTCCACTTTGCTGCTACAAAATGGATAATACAAATGTTAAAGGAACCTCTTCAACATGCTCCGCTAGAGGCGTAGAAATGCTAAAAGGCAGTAAGAGTTCTATCCAAAACTCTCAAAACACAAGATCTAATCCAAGATCTAAGGCAAGAACAGCAAGTTCTATTAATAGGTGTGTTACAAAACTATAGGTCCTCACCTCTATATATAGGCTGTATAAAGCCCTCACAGCTCAGCTACTACTCATAGACAGCTAACAAACATGACCTCATATTACTTAAAGACTAAGGCACTAAGGCAAAAGACATGGCATCATCTATCACATCACCTAGCTTGTGGACTATGTTATCTAGGAGTAAGAAGTGGAAGTAGACAAATTGGACTTTGCTTCTAACCTTGTTGCTATCCTTCATCATCCTCCCTTGGTTGTTTGGAACTCGATCCCGAGTTATCTTCATAAAGTGCTTGTTCTGGGTGGTAGAGATCCAAGTTTGCCACATTGAATGTGTTGGATATGCTCATCTCACATGGAAGATCAATCACATAAGCATTATCATTTATCTTCCTCAAAACAGAGAATGGACCATACTTTCGTTGCCTAAGCTTCCCTTTAATACCTAAAGATAGCCTTTCCTTCCTGCTGGGAGAGTGGACCCCACCTTTGCCCATTCGGTCTGCTGTGGCAATTGGCCCACTAAGCATGTAAAAGGACATTTGTACCCTTAGCTTTATAAGCCATAGTAAGGATCATGGTTCCAAATACCCGAACCGGAAGAAATCGATCGTGGTGGTAGCAGTATCGTGAGGCGATTCACGGAAAAACCGGTCAAAATTTGGAAATCAAAATTTGAATTTTGAGATGTTTTGAAACCAGTAACCGGAAAAACCGGCCGGTTACCGGAAAAAACCGGTCAAAATTCAAATTTCAAAAATTGATACCGGCCGGCTTTTTGGGTTACCACTCTCCACCGGTAAAAGCGGTAACCGGCGGTTACCTGCCGGTAACCGCCGGGATTTTGAACCCTGGTAAGGATATTCTTGTAATCCGGCTCTAACGTCATGTATATATAGCCTTGAGGGGAGGAAGAACGGCCACACAACTAATTCCATTATTTACCCCCACTTCTAGTGCATACAAAGTACGGGTAGACCCAAGTGGCTTCCCGGTAGCCCCTCGTCCACTGTTTGGCCCGTCGCCGTAACAATTTGAATCGTCCATGGGGACCGGCACATACGCTACAAGCTGAAGAAATGGTCGCTCTAAAGAAGGCAGTAGCGGCTAAGCGAAAGAGAAGCATGGCTGCAGTGACAACCGAGGCAAGGTTTCGGGGGCAGTGGTCGAGGGACCCCGCCGCCGTGGTAGCGACGCTTCGGCATGGCCGTTAGCGAGCATCACCCGCCAGTAGGCGTGCAAGCGGCGACACGAGAGGCCCTGTGAGTGGGAGACGCAGAGACGGCTTCCCCAGGCAACGTCGACGGCACCCGCGCCATCACCTCCGACGACCCTGGCACCATCGCCGTCACCTCCGGTGACCTCGACACCCGCACCGCTATCATCTCACAGCGGACAGAGGGTGCCTTGGAGGCAATCCTCGGGGCGCCGCTCACCCTACAAGGGATTGTGCTCTCCTGGTTCTTCACCATCGTGCCCTGCTCCGTATACGCATGGGAACAGATCCAGGACCTGATGCACAACAACTTTCAAAGTAACTACGTCTTGCGAGTCAACGCCGACCAACTCTTCGCGATTTAGTAGGAGCCAACCGAGAAGCTGTGAAAGTATTTCAGGCGCTTCGTGAAGGTCCGTTGCCAAGGGAATGACGTCAACAAAACAACCATCAACACAGCGATACACAGTCTTCACAGCGGACCCTTGGCCGAATGTAATGCGCACAAGCCCATTAGAACATAGCGAAGCTCTTCGACATGATGGAATGCGTCAGGGCCGAAGAAGATGTGCAGCAATGCGAGGCCAACACCTCCAAGGGCAAGCAGCGGAAGGGGCCCTAGGCCAAATACGTCCTCGATATCGAAGGGGGCGGAGAGGGTAACACCACCCCCGACAGGCGAGGGCATGGACGAAGGGGCTGTGGCCATGGAAGAGGCCGAGGCCAAGAGGAGGGACGCACTAAACATTATGGTTCGAGGTCCACGGTCGGGGGAGCACCTCACTTGTGATTGTCCCACCATCATAACACTATAGACAGCGTCGCCAGGGAGAAACCCTGGACACATGGGCGCCAGTAGTGGCGCACGTGCAACAGCCCTCGGAGGTTCAGCTCGTCCGGCCTACCTCCAACGTCTTGCGTATATAGGCCCTGGAGGCCAGACCTCACTGGGTCATCAACTGTTAAGGGTATTAGAGATAGAATAGGAATTGTATATATGCCTTTGTTTTCTTATCCGTATATAGGATATTCTCATTGTACTCCCTATATATATTGCGTATTGGGTCTCTTCAATATACATACAATATTCGTAACATGGTGGTGGAGCTGAGAGCTCTTTGTTGCTGGTAGTGAAGGTGAGGATGCTAGAATTCGTTGTCTTCTGAATTTTTTCTTTTAAATCTTTCTTTGCGTCTATTCAAGTCCATAGCATCTATCTTTGAGTTTGTTCAAGCCATGCGACTCCAAAAATTTATTACCATAGAAGTATGGGAATTTCCTTTTTTGCATTGCAGCAACCGTCGCTCTTTTCTGAGCTGCATGCACGCTATGACAACATTATCAAGACTCGGACTTCAGAATTTTTTTTATTTTAGTGTCAACCCCTTTTCAAATACAATGCTATTGCATATGCCTTGCATTTGAGGGGTTGTTAAGGGTATTATAGATAGAATAAGAATTGTATTATACTTTTCTTTATATATCTTTGTTTCCTTGTCCGTGTATGGCATATTCCCCTTAATATCTCTTTGTACTCACTATATATATTGTCTATTGGGTTTCTTCAATACACACAATATTCATAACATCAACATCATCACGGGAGGTTCATCGCTGGAATTCTGTTCTAAACGGCAGTGGAGAGCCAATGCCCATTGGCTACACCACGTCGTCGCATACCTTGCACAAGTGCCCCCGAAGTGGGCATATGCGGACATCACCTTTATAGCGGAGGATGCGGCGGGAGTGGAGTTCCCTTACCAAGATTCGCTGGTAATACAAGCCTGCATCGGAGGGTGCGACGTAGGGCACGTCCTTGTTAAATAGAGGTAGCTCGGTGGACATCTTGTTTGCCAGCTTCTTCGACCAGATGGGCATGCCCTGAAGTAGGTTAGAGTCTCTGGGTGTGCCCTGGGCAAGGCTTCAGAGGGCATCCGGTAAGTGCCCTGGGCTAGGTGGCGCTTGAAGTCTCGTTCGGACAAGGGGAACAAGCAAGAAAAGAGGTAGTCACCTTCGACGTGGTGGACCTCCCTTACCCATACAACACCATCTTCAGCAAGGCAATACTGAACACATTTGGGGCTGTCTTGCACCACAATTACCTATGCATGAAGCTCCTAGGACCAAAGGCAATTGTCACAGTGCTAGGGGATTAAGACCTCACGCGACAAAAAGAACTGGGCACACGAGGTCCCCTCTGGAAGGTACATGCTGTGAGAGAGACCGTCGCGACATCTACATCATCCTCGCCATCGGCTCTACGGTGGATGCCCAAGCCAAAGCTGGAGGGCGAGGTTAAGAGTGTCACTTGATAGTATGGATGTCTCCCGGTAGTTCTCCATCGGGGATGGGTTGCCACAATATTGTATTTTCAATGAAGCCACAACAATGTATTTCCTTCGTAAAGTTTGGTCAGGTTTGCCATTTGCAAGGTGTGTTGTTCCTTCTTGCTGATGCATATCATTTAGTTTTATTGGTTTGAAAATGTGTTGGGACCTATGTAGTCGATCTCTTGTGATGGCTAGTGCCTGTTCTTCAGGATTTTATAAGTGCCAAGGTGTGGAATCTTCTTATTGGGTTTTTATTTGTCCATCCATTATCAATTAATTATCCTCTATCATGTTATTTTGATGTTGGATAGGATTTTGAATCCATAGCTATCGATCGCGGATGTATGGCTTGCATTCTTGCCAAAGTTGCTACCAGTATGAAGATCTCTATTCACTTGAAATTTTGGTCATTGAATTGACTTGAGGAGCTATTTCTTTGTTGCAATATTTATTTTCAACGAAGCCACAATAATGTATTTCCTTCGTAAAGTTTGGTCAGGTTTGCCATTTGCAAGGTGTGTTGTTCCTTCTTGCTAATGCATTTTATGGTTAATTCATCCATTAAATTCTCTTTATATATCTGTCTTGGTAATTAAAGTGAATATTTTTGGCCCCATGCTAGTGTTCTTCTATAGTGGGTTAGTTTAATTTGCAAACTGCAATATTTATTCTACTTGTTACTATTATTGATAGGGGAAACTCATAAAACCCCCTCTACTTGTCCTTGTGTCTTGGAAACCTCCCCTTCTACAATTATTCTGTGGTGGTAGTACCCCCATACAAGTTTTGTTTGCTTTCAAAGCTGTTATTAATAATTTCCCGTATGTTCCAGCGGAAAATGTACAAATTTTGTAATAATTGAAGAGATGGGTGCAAACTTTCAAAATTCAAATCAACTTCACATCTTCTAATAATTTTAATGGTCTTGCACAAATCTTTGAGCACTTTGGACGGATACAATAGTGCATGGACATCCATATATATGTGGTATTGCATTTCTCATAATTTAATTATTAATAGGTTGCCTTTATGCTCTTGGTATTCATTCTTAATGTAAGTTTCGTGGCACATATTTTTAGTTTGAGTTGATTAGTGACATTAGGATTTTTTCGTTACGAACTAGGCCATTTTAACATAAAAACACAAATTTCACTCTTTGCGGCATTTTGTTAGCTTAATTTTAACTAAATTTGTATGTTTTCTGTTAAACTTGAACAAAAAATATATTGGTGTACAACTAGATAATACCAACAGAGAACGCAAGACAGCATGGCTTAAAGAAAAATTGACGCTAGGAGAAGGTTGCAGAACAAAAGGGGAAGAAATAGATCAACTGGGCCGGAGGGAGAGATGTACTGCGCAGGGAATTAGAGATGCTTTCAGTAAGGGCAGGGTGGCGAAGTTATTCCATTATTTTCTTAATCTCCAAAGATGCCGACCCCTTATGTAGGATTCCCTGACAATTGAAACTAATCTATATAGATAAGCTATAGATAAATATCTGACTAAACAAACAAACCATCTAAAGATAGAATAAATCTAAATTAAATAATTAGCTTAATAACGAAGTAACTTTTTTTTTCTCGAACACGCAGGAGAACTGTGCATCTTTATATTAAGAAGGAGAGAAAAACTTTACAAACTCACCCCTTTACAAACTCACCCCCCAAAACACACGCACACGCTTACTCGCCTATGTTACAGAAAA
The DNA here is from genome assembly GCA_036346265.1 of Melocanna baccifera. NCBI lineage: Eukaryota > Viridiplantae > Streptophyta > Magnoliopsida > Poales > Poaceae > Melocanna > Melocanna baccifera. The sequence continues at coordinate 58,231 of JAYEVJ010000295.1, forward strand.
CAGGGTCGACCTCTACCAGAGATATGATCTAAACCAAGGCCTGTGGCTGAGCAATTAGGTATGAAATACCCTTTGCGCCGGCCAGTCCATATATCCTCAATTCTTCAGTAACAGATGACAACAGAGCCCTAACATCCGGTGCAGTCCCATCAAAGACACATCGGTTGTGGAGATTCCAAAGAGACCATGCCCCTAGAATGATGATGGAGTTGAGGCCTTACCGCACCTGGCCATCCACAGCATTGTCTGTTCGGTACCACCAATCTTCGAAGGAGGGTTCACCCGGCTGAGGTGAGAGATTCTGAAGCTGCACCTTTTGTAGCAATTCGAACCAAAATTGTCGGGCAACCACACAAGATACCAGGAGGTGGTTAATGGTTTCCTCCTCCTGATCGCAAAGCAAGCAGCGGGAATGGTGGTGTAATCCTCGGCGTGCCAGACGATCCGCAGTCCAACATTTATCATGTGCAGCCAGCCACATAAAGAAGCGACATTTATTTGGGGCCCAAGTTTTCCAGATTCGCTCCCAGGGGCTGAACACAATGCCCCCCTGAAAGTAGCCTTCGTAAGCTGATTTTGCCGAGTATCTTCCATTGGCAGTGAAGCGCCATATGTGTTTATCTTCTGTAGCAGGTTGCAGCACCACCTATGATAGGAGGTCCCAAAGATCCATAAATTCAGCGATTACCCCAACTGACATTGCTCCTATCATATCCGCAATCCAGTTGTGATTCGTGATTGCCTCCCTTACCGTGCGTTTATTGGCACATCTTTTGGAAACCAATGCAAAAAGACGGGGTGCAAGATCCGCAATCCTTTGCCATGTATCCATCTATCCTTCCAGAATAGGGTGCGGGAGCTATTACCGACCTCTGTGCTTGTCGCTGTAGAGAAGAAAGATCGAACGCAGTGGTGAACTTGGATCCGGAAGGAGGACCATGGTTTGTCAGGTTCAGTCTTCTGAAGCCAGAGCCATCTCATTCTAAGGGCCCATCCCATTCGCTGGAGATCAGTGATGCCAAGGCCACCGAGTTCCCTTGGTCGGCAGGTTTTGACCCATGACACAAGGCAGTGACCTCCCTTAATGTCTTTTCTGCCTCTCCACAGAAATTTCCTACGGATTTTGTCTATCTCTTTGATAGCCCACAGGGAAGGTCAACTGCCATGACCAAATAGACCACCATAGAGGTTAGCACATATTGCACCAATGTTCTTCTACCGGCCCTTGTTAACAACTCAGCTTTCCATCCCGGAAGGCGATTGGCGATCCGATCAACAATAGGTTGCACTTCAGATCCTGGTATGTCGTGAGGGAGAGGGCACCCCAAGATACTTACAAGGAAGTTTAGCACTTCACATGGGAGATGCTCCGCACTATGTCAATCTACGTCTCGAGAGCCTTGGATGAGGAAGATGTTACTCTTTGCATATTGGTTTTAAGTCCAGAAGCTTCACCAAAGAGACTAAGGATGTCCATAGTGACCTCCAAATCTATGTAGCTCGGCCTAAGGAAGACGACCACATCATCGGCATAAAGGGAAATCCTATGTTGCAAAGCTCGTGAAGAGAGGGGCTGCAGCAAACCTTCACTTGATGCTTGAGCGAACAAATTGCTTAAGACATCCATAACAAGAATGAATAACATCGGGGAAAAGGGGATCCCCTTGCCTCAATCCACGCTTGTGCAATATGACCTCGCCGAGGATTCCATTGAGGAGAACTTGTGATGAAGATGTGCCCAGCAGCCCACAAACCATATCACACCAAATGGGTCCAAAACCTAACTTCCTCAAAACCTCAAGGAGAAACGGCCAAGAGACCGAATCAAAAGCTTTTGTGATGTCTAGCTTGAGGAGGATACGAGGCTGCCTTTGTTGATGCAGGAACCTAGCCATCTGTTGTACCAACATGAAATTATCCTGAATAGACCTCCCTTTTATGAAGGCGCTCTGATTTGGAGTTACTATTTGGTGGAGCCATGCAGCAAGTCTATTGGCAAGGATTTTGGTGACCAATTTAGCAAAGCTGTGTACCAAGCTTATGGGTCGGAAATCCTTGACGTGCATTGCCTCATCTTTCTTAGGTATTAATACGATGTAAGCTGAATTGAGCATCCCAAAATTAGCTGACTTTCTACTCCACACTGCTGAAACGGCTGCCATAATATCAGTTTTCAAAACAGGCCAACAAGATTTATAGAAACGACCTGTGAAACCATCTGGTCTTGGTGCTTTATCCGATGGAAGTTGACAGATGGTTTTCCAAACCTCCTCCACAGAGAACGGGCTCTCAAGAGCTGCAAGGTCATGAGACTCGATGTCCATTTCCTCCAGATTAATGGTGTGTTCTCTGTCCAGGCTCAATCCAAGGAGCCCATTGTAAAACTCATACACCGCCTGCTCCTTTTCGGCATGGCTTGTAATTACCTGCTCCCCATTAACTAGTTTGGCTATGAAATTTTTCTGCTTGCGATGTCTAGCATACGTATGAAATAGTGCAGTATTTGCATCCCCCTCATGCAACCAGCCAATTCTGGATCGGGACCTAGCAATAGTGCGTGAGAGGGAAGATAAGGCCAGAGAATGTTTCTTGAGGTTGCAGCACAACCAGTCTTCCTCCTCTGCCAAATTCCGAATGTCTTGCGCGATTTCCAACTGGTGAAGCACTTCCCTGGCAAGACTAAGCTGCCATTTAACGAGACCAACATTTTTCTGACTCCAGCTTTGAAGCTCTCTAGCAGTTGCCTTGAACTTCTTGGATAAGGTATCAAAGGGGCAACGGGTCACATGTACAGAGGACCATGCACGTGCAACAGTGTCATGAAATCCCTCAACTTTGGTCCAGAAGGGCTCAAAGTGAAACCTTATTTTGCCCGACTTGTTGTCATGCAGTCCCAAGAGGAGAGGACAGTGATCAGAGCCATCTGACGCGGCACTTTGCAGAAGAGAGTTGGGAAAGAGATGCTCCCACTCAAGAGAGCAAAGCATTCTATCAAGCCTGACCAGCGTTGGGGACTGTTGGCCATTGGACCAAGTAAATTTTCTTCCAAGTAGAGGGATATCATTTAAGGCGAGATCATTGATGAGGCGTCTGAACCTTCCCATCATTGCACGATTCAGGATGCTGTTGTTCTTGTCCTCTTCTTTGTAGATGATATTGAAATCTCCCATTATAATCCAAGGGCCTTGACATGTCTCCCGGATGTCTCTTAGCTCTTGCAAGAAGCGGATTCTGTCTTCATTGGACTGCGGCCCATAAACGCATGTCAGCCACCAAGATGGGTGTCCCTTGGGCAAAGCCCATGCCGTGGCGGCTCAAGTTTATGTCTCCAAGCAATGAGAATACCCCCAGATGCTCCAACCGAAGGCAAGGAGAGGTAATTGTCAAAATCTGAGCTTAACATGGAGAGGACCGTCCCATGGGCAATGGTAGCCATTTTTGTTTCCTGTAAACAGACGACATCTACCCGAGCCGAAGCTACCAGGGTGCGAACAGCATCTTGCCTTGGTCTAGAATTGAGGCCCCGAACGTTCCAGCACAGAATATTGGAAGGATTCATTGAGTCAGCAGTCACTCGACCGAAGGAGTAAATGACGAGGAGGTTAAGCCAAGGCAACTTCTTCCGCCGGTGGTGCCCAGCCGAATAGGGCAGCTAGCGCCTGAACGTGCGAGGCAGAAAGTGGCTGTGTAAATAACTTGCTGTAGTCCTCAAGTGCTTTTTGACTTGAGTCCTTCCTGATTGCCGACGATGTTCAGTGCCCTCATTACATGTTTTCGAGCACGGATGGGTGCCACCTCAACCGGTGACTCAGCTTCAATTCTGGCAATGCGGCGGCTACGCCGAGGAGGAGCACCAGGAAGGTGGGGGCGGTGCTTCACTAGCGAAACGCAAGGAGTGGGGAGAATGTTAGCCGTCTTCTTGGTGAGTTTGGCAATGAAGCTCATCCCCGTCCGCTGGGATGAGGAGCCCTGCCGCGGAGGTGGTGAGTCCCGGCCTAGAGAGGCCGCCGCGGCTTGAAGACTCTCTGTCCTGGTACAAATACGACGCCGTGAATAGACCCTGGAGATGGTATGCGCCGTGCTGTCCCTTTGAACCGAAGGCAAAGTGGGTGTCGGCGACGCTCCCGGCTGGGCACCAGTAGCAACCTCCAAGGCCAGTCGTAGCTCCTCCCGGCCATTCTTCTCAACGTAGCCTTGGGGTCTATCTCGAGGGAGCAGAGACAGGGTCCCCTGGGCCGGAGAGGGAAGCTGTGGGCTGGAGGCCACCGAGTCGTCGGTAAGCTCTGGGCTGGGGTCATCCACAGGGTCGGCGCTTGAAGCAACCTCCAAGGGCGGCTGCAACTTCTCCCGGGCGGTCTTCACGTGAGCTTCGGGCTTGCCAGTGAGCGGGATCCCTGGGCCGAAGTGGGGAGCTCGAGGCTGGGTGCCTCAGAGCCGGCCATCTCGCCCATCAACTCTGGGAGATGGGCCGGCCCATCGACCGTGTCGAGATCGGGGTGTGAGCGAGCGGAGCCAGGGAGAGCTCCTTTTCCCTTTGCAGAAAGTTCGCTCCTTCTCGAGACAGCCCCGTCTGCGCCCGTCTTGGAAATGAGAGGGCTCCTGCCGTCATTAAATGGGTAGGGGAGCGGGGATCTCGGGAAGGCAAGTTCTGGGGCGATGGGCGAGGGTCTCGGGCGGACACTCCCACAGAGAGGGGGCGGACCTTCCAACTTGAGCTGCTCGCCCTCGATTCAGAGACCCTGCGCGCCCTTGTCTCGGGAAGGACCAGCTTTGGTAGTCGTGGTCGGCCAGTGCGCCACGTGGCACCTGCATCGATGGGCCCAAGGCGATTTTTGACTGGGAGGCGTCCCGTTGGGAGCTCCCCGGCACCCCTCCTCACCGACGAGCTGCCTCGGGCACGCGGCGGATGGGAGATGTTGACGGAGGGGCTCAGACGTCGAAGTCGGTCTGCCGCCTGGCTGAGGACGGCCGCCACATGGCCGATGATGGTTGCAGTCTGGTCGACGGAGGCGACGGAGATTGCAAGGCGGAGGGTCTCTTCAGCTTCAGAGACAAGCCGCCCAGGAGCGCAACCCCAACGACCAGAGGAGCGCCGAGCCTGACCGCCAACGCCAGCTCTGCCATCCACCGGCCCATCCAAAGAAGCCAAGTCCGCCGTCGGAGTCGAGGATGTGGGAGTCTCCGTGGTCGGCGAGCGCGCGCGACGAGATCGTCCCGCGACGAGAGACACCGGGCGATCGGAAGAGCGGTGGCCTAGTTCCTTGCAGCGAAAGCAGAGCGGCAGCGACAATCCGCCGCGCGTCGAGCGCAGAAACAATTAAAGCACTTCCCACGCAGGTCGGCCGAAACCGGGCGCCGAGAGTCGCAAGGTGTGTGACGAGGTTTGCTCCGGTGGCGGCGGCGACCAACCACCCTCTGCCATCCTTCTTCGATCGGTCCACGAGGCAACGCCCGGCCGCGAGGGAGCTCAACGTGGTCGGGAAGGATGCGGGCTGTGCATGCAGGGTGGCGAACCGGAGACTGCAGGTCAGGAACCTCCGAAGCTTCGCCGGCCGGCCTGGGAGAGGACAGGAGTACGTCGCGGTAGGAGGAGAACAAGGTGGGTGCAGGAGTAGCGGGGAGGCGGCGGGTGCAGGAGGAGCCGGGAGGTGGGAGGGAGTCCGCGCTCCAGCTTCGAGCGGCCGACCGTGGGGGAGGTCGGTGCTTGGGGAATGAGGTGAGAGGCCGGCGCAAGGGGCGGCTCGGCCGAGGGGGTGGTCGCCGGGTCCGGGGTGGACGCCAGCGTGAGGCTGTGGGGAAGGTTTGCCATTGCTGTTTATGCAAATAGTCAAAGAGCTCACACAGCCTAGTAATAACGAAGTAACTATCTTGATAACTAGCTTCGTACTGTTGCTCCTGCCAGCCCTAGCTGTTGCGGTTGCTGATTCCCTTGTGTTGCTGCAGGTAGCTCATAGCCACAACATGTTGGGTGGTTTTGCAACCAAAGTGAACTCGTAGGGGGGGGGGGGTCAGTGCCATAGGTTTTATGCAATTTTCCTCACACTTATTACTTCTATATAATGTTCCACTGCTCCCTATCACTTTATGGTTTGTAGTAGTTTATGACGCTTTTCATTCTTATGCGCATTGAATTTTGTAGTTCATTTTGGTCTCTTCGTTTCTTCATTCTGGAAGATAATGATCTACAGAGGTAGGCAATTCATTGTATGTTTCTATTATTTCTTCTATTCTTGTGGTTTGCAATGATAACTATGGATCTAAAGTTTCACATTTCAGAAAGCCTATGAAGAGAAATGTCATAAACTCCTTGCCAGAGAAGGTTTGGGCTTATCTCTAGTGCATACTGCTAGTAGTAGTCCTTTTTCGGCATTTTTTCAATTTTTAATCTTGCTATTACCTGCAAATTTATATAAGTTGAATATCCGAATTAGTTGATATGTATTACCCTTTTCTGCTGCTCTCTCGCTCAGTTATGTAGTGTAGTCAATGAAGATGGGAAACATGATAAGTAGCGCTAGAAAGCTTTTGGATTCAGTTGTCTCACTTTTGTTCCTGAATTTGCCAATTTTGTTGCATGTTTTGATTCTTTTAAATTCATGCAGTTTTTTCTCCTTTTATTCACAACTGAGTTATATTTCTTATCTGGTTTCATCTTGTCAATTTGTTTCTGCTGGTTAAAGATGACATAACTGTGATGCTTGAGAAGTTACGGGACAATGAACATGAGATTTCCAGCTGTAGGACTGAAGGCTTCGTTATGGATATCTTGAATTGAGAGAATATCTGGCGCTTCCCACCTTTTACGGAACTTCCCGTGTTTCCCTCCTTAAAATACTGTGCTAATGGTCATAAAAAAATCTGAAAAAGTTTGGTAGCATTGACACAAAATCAATTTATTATGCTACGAAATTTCATATCTATATTCTATATGCACATGGATAATTAAGAAAAATAAATTCTGCTGACATGGAAATCAGAAAATAAGAAAGGGGAAAGATAAATATAAAGCTACTGTTCAGTGAAATTTGCCTTTTTTGTTTATGCTAATGTAAGTGACATTTTTCAGTTGAATCTGACTATCTGATAATTCAGTAGCATCACGACAAAGTATCGTTGCATCTTAAAAGTCACCTTCGAGCAAAATCTGATATTGAGCCAAAAGATGCGAGTGCAGTTCAGCCTGTGGTTTTTCCCCCATCGTTGAATTATATTTATTTGCTTTCAATTTTTTGGTTTGCCTGCCTAAATAGTTGTACTAATGTAATGACTATGATCCTGTCACGTTGATTCAGAGCTTTGCCCATACTTCAGGTCATGAGATCCCTCTCAAGAATTTGTTGGATGTGCAGTCTTCTTCCAAAATCCCAAAGGTTACTTTTTCCCTATCTGAATTACTGTAGACGGCGGAATTATTAGTGGATAGTTTCTAGGAGTGTAGCTGGAATCCTTGGATTGGATTGGTGTGCCCTGTTAGGGAGGGGAAAGTGTGTGCTGTTGACTTGTCGTACGGTTGTATCGGATTGTGAGTATTTCCGCGGAGTTTTCTTTGGGGTGTTCCAAACGATGCTAGAGTGGACATGGGGTAGCGATTCTTGAAGCTGGCGACGGGAAGGTGATTGATAGTTTGCGAGTTGTTGTGGACAATTCACTCGAGTTGGTCGTAGATGTGTGCTCGCATTGTTAGTTCGCACTTTAGGATGATTTTGCGTGAAATTGTCTCTCCTGCGCAAATGTAGTTCTTTGAGTCGGGATTCACGGGAATCAAGTGGATTGTGTGGGTTAGAGAATGCGATTGCAAATATAGGAACCATCTGCAATTATGTTACGTAGGTTGGATATAAATTCGCCTTGTGGAATGGTTTTCATCGGAAAGAAACAATTATTGGAGAACGTGGCCAATTTTAGTGCCTTAGTGGTACATATAGAAGCTGTAATGTCATGATGCTCTTTTAGATCTGCTTGTTTGTTTAGTTTGATCATATCCAAAGACAGAAACTCGACATGTTTGATGAAGCTGGATCTTTTGCCTTTTGTTATATAATGTTATGGTTTTTTAGTTACCAAGTCATTCTGGAAGCTCGAAAACTGTTTATTTTGATTGGAGTTGAACCATTCTTTTCCTAGTTGATGAAGTGCTACACATCTTTTGCATTTGCAAACTTCAGCATTTACTTCCTAAATTCTTGTACTGCTCCATGTTCACAATTAGCCATGGAGCTGGAAGAGGAACTTGATGGTTGGCTGAGGGAGGCTGGCCTCACCAAGTCTCCTGATGTTAGGGCAGTAATTGCACCGTAAGTTGGTATTTATGGTATGAAGGTGGAATTCTGTTGATTACTTTTCTATTATAATAAGTTTTACTTGCCACTACTGACCATGCGGCTATTCATATTCGTGGTATTGTGCGTACTTACGCTTTTGGCAAGATTGATCCAACTAACATGTGAGTTATTTAACATGTTACTATTGTTTTCTCTTAACATTCCAGGTCTAAAAGCATTCACTGGTCTTGTTGTATTGGTAATACCATGAATGCTGTCAAGTAGCACATATGTGTATGTAAAGCTAGAAATTAATCAACACGTTACTGGTCATTCATTGAGGTGATGACTTTTACAATTTGTCAACCTGAAGTTTGCTCTCATTGATAAAGGTGGGGTGATATCTGTGAGTGATGCATGCATTGACAGCCTCAGTTTCCAAACCTTCCTATTTCCAATTTTCCAGTTGAGCGCCTAGATAACCATCCAACATTTCACTTTACTGTGTAGTTTCCTACATGCTACAACAGTTCTGAAAACGTCTAAACGATGTACTAATTCCATTGTTATAGTTAATTGGGAAATTTCCCTTGATCCTATTAACCATCTAATACCTATATTTTCTGCATGTGAATCAGTTCTTGGGTGTTTCCGCTTGGCCCTTCTCATCACTACTACACTCCAAAATGTGTTCTAACAAGAGCTGCTGTTTATAGCACCCCAATTGGGGATTTTCCAGTAGACCAGGAAGGTATCGTGCTTACTGAATCTAGTGCTGCAACTATTTCCTTTTGATATTGGTGTCAACTTTGTTATAGAAAACTTCTTTGGACTTATTATGCGTCACACATTGTACATACTATATGGAATCAGTTAACTATGGTCTTTACCTAGGCCTGAAAGTTCTCTAGGATCACAAGCCAGACATCAGTATTACTATTCACATCTGATACTAGTACTGATACAACGCGCCCTCCATGCATGATGGGCAGTATTTGTGTGATTCTAAACTATAATTGTTCTTTACTCTCCAGATATTTCTGGTGTGCTCCTGCGGTACGTTTCTGATATGATTTTGTTATTTATTCCATGTATCCTTTATCTAATATAACTCTCAAGTTGTCTTTCTACTCCATGTTAATAATTTTTTGCTGTTATTTCTTAATTTATGCATTTGTTCTTGAGTTCTAAGTTGGTATTTTTCAGCTTCTACTGTTCTACATATATCACTATTGTTGTGGCAGTACTTTTTGATAAAAAATATCTCTGCCCATAACATGTCATACTGGTACTAAGCTTTGGTAGGCATTGGCGGAACCAAAAACTGACATCAGGAGGGTGGATATATAACGTACTAAAGCTAGTGCCTAATTGCACTGGAATTAAACTATAATAAGAACATTTAGCATCTGCAATAATAGCACTCAAGATCAAAATACAACATAATGATTGAAAATAATTAAAAAAATACAAGATCAAAATTGGGGCTCAAGTGAGCTCAAGCTCAAGCTTGACTCAAATTTAGGACTTTTTTAGGATTGCACTATACTATGCATATATCTTGTAAACTTTGAGTCTGTTTGAATTGAGCTCATGCTTGGCTTGGTGTGGCCTCATGTTGACCTTGAATTTGAGCCAAAGCTTTTTTTGATAGATCTATTTTTACATCATTGAGCCTGAGCTATTTTTACATCGCTACCTGTTGATAGATCTTTTTTTTAAACTACCTGTTGATAAATCTTAATTACATGTTACAAGGTTGCCTTTTAATAAACTCATTCTGCTTTTCTTACCTCTTCATGAACTTTAGACATACATTCTTACTATACTGTTTTTTCCAGTCATCGAGGAACTCAACGCTACAGGAAAGTTTGAATTTATGGACCTTAGTGTGGATGAAGCAGAACATAGCATGGAAATGCATTTGCCTTACCTTTCTAAAGTCTTTCAGGGGTAATTGCTTTGTTGATAAGTTTATATCCATCTAGTATTCCCTTTTGAACAAAACACTTATCTCACACACTTCACTTTTCTGTCTATTCATGTTGATCTGACAGACATTATGAATAGCCTTGTTTTGTGTTATTCTGTTCTCATCAAATTCGCCAAGAACTTTTCTTTCTTATTAATCCTCCTTGATTGCATATGTAATTCTCTGCAGAATAGAGATATGTAGTTAGCTGTTAAATGGAGATGTTATTTTCCAGAAAATTACAGTGAACTAGAGAGACATGTTTCTGTATGATTTTATTGAAGACAGTTTTGGGTTGCTCGCTCTGTAATAGTTTGATATGATTTATCCCGTAGTAATATGTTCTGATCAAATTTATTTTTCTTTAGGTTCCGGCTGATTTGAGCAATGCGAATTAAAACTGCTTGTTTGGATCATATGTTGATGCCCATAACTTCAGTAATGCGGAGGCTTGTTCGAATGATACAGAGAGAACTTTCCTGGTTCTTTTATTTTATGATTTCTAGGCATCTATAGTTCACAATATTATAATATTTATATTTTATTAATTGGTTTACTTTCTGTAATAGGCTGATGAAGCCCTCCTTGCTGCTAATCAATGTGATGATCTACCTAAACCCAACAAAAATAGTATTGCTAGGAGTTTTCATTAGTTTTTATGCATCTTCTTATCTGTCAATTGATGACTATAATTTTTTCTTCCATGTTTTTATTTAGGTGATCAGTTGTGCGCTCCTAAATCTCAAGTAAGAAGGCACGTGACCTCCAAGTAAGAAGATACCTGCTGCTTTATCTCCATGAATTGGTAAGTTTATCTTTTTTTAGTTATAATGCTAATAGATGTACTTCAATATGATTGGATGGCTCATTATATTTCTTCTTTTTTTCTTATTTGATTTGCTTACTAGCTATCTCTTCAATATGCAGGTGAAAGCAACTCTTTGCCAAACTTGTCAAAAATAAGAGCTTTCACAAAGTCATGGCAGCAATGAGTTCTCAAGAGCAGTTGTTCTTCTGGTATTGGAATATACCTTTCTGTCATTCAGTTGATTGGTGAGATGTCTCTGGTATTGTAATGACAGTAAGGTATCATTCAGTTTTGAGACAAATTACATTGCAAATCCAAGGCTGCGTCGTACAGTCAAGTCAGACTTGTGATGGGAAGGTGCCCAATGATTGAAACGAGCATGATTCTGTTCTTGATTCTATGGCTTCTAAATTATGAGCCCGCCCTGTTAATGTGGGTATCAGCGCATCTCATCATCATCATCAGTTTATGTGCAATGAGGTATTATTTAGAAAATTTGGTAATCTCTATTTTACTGATCCGTTCTTCTGTTGCATTGTCTGATCTTTAGTATCATGTGAAACAGTTTAGTAGAAGTTCGAATTTTTCACTCTAGCAATACCTTTTCTCAAGACATTCCTTGCTTGTTTAGAGAGGTGAATTATATAATCATATTTTCCATACTTCTATCATTTTGGTCACTCTATATTTTACTGTCTTAACAATGCACCCAGAAAATTGTAATTATTACTTTTGATTATTTATAGCCTCCTATTCACATGATGACGGGGTTTAGTGATGAGTTTGATGTTAGTTGCATGCAAAGACAAAGGCAAGATACTGGGTGTTAGAAAGGTGAATTATATAATCATATTTTCCGTATTTCTATCATTTTGGTCACTCTGTATTTTACTTTCTTAATAATGCACCCAGAAAATTGTAATTATTACTTTTGATTATTTATAGCCTCCTATTCACATGATGACGGGGTTTAGTGATGAGTTTGATGTTAGTTGCATGCAAAGACAGGCAAGATACTGGGTGTATGTGAAAGCAATAGAGATGCGATGGAAATAGTAGATTGATTTCAGGAGTAGCAGTACAAGGCATATATAGGGAAGGATGTCTAGGGTTATGGCTAATAGAATCATGGGCCAATCAGAGAGATCCTTACCTATAATAGTCACCTAACCAACCATACTAGACACGCATGGGCCCAAGGCTAAGGGAAACATAAGCCCATAGGACCGGCCATTATGCCTGTCTAACACCCCCGCAGTCGGAGCGTCCGCACCTCGGACGTTTAGACTGGACCTAAATTCACTGAAAACCGATGATGGAAGCCCCTTGGTGAAGATGTCGGCATACTGTGAAGTGGTAGGAACGTGCAGTACACGAACATCGCTAAGAGCCACTTTCTCGCGAACAAAGTGAAGGTCAATCTCAATGTGCTTGGTGCGCTGATGCTGGACTGAGTTCAAGGACATATAGACTGAACTGATGTTGTCGCAATACACCAAGGTAGCGTGTTGAAGTGGAGTATGCAATTCCAACAACAGGAAGCTTCGGCAACAGCATTGGCCACACCACGATACTCAGCCTCTGCGCTGGATCGTGACACCGTCTTTTGACGCTTGGAGGACCAAGAAACTAGGTTATCTCCGAGAAACACGGCATAGCCCGAGGTGGACTTGCGCGTGTCCGACAACCGCCGATCGACATCGAGAATAAACCACAAGATTAGACAGCGAGGATGGCTGAAGGAAGAGTCCCAAATGGAGAGTTCCATAGATATACCGAAGAATCCGCTTGAGAGCAGCAAGGTGGGGCTCGCGGGGGTCGTGCATATGAAGACACCTGCTGAACTGCATATGTCCGGCCTGGTGAAGGTGAGATATTGCAGGGCCCCTGCTAAACTCCGGAAGTCGCTGGGATCACTAACAGGGACACCAGCTGAGGCTGATACCTTCGGATTGGTGTCAACAGGGGTGGTGCATGGCTTGCAGTCTGCCATGCCTGCTCGCTCCAGGATGTACAGCATGTACTGACGCTGTGAGAGGAGACCACCACGACACTTTTGCACATGTATCCCCAAAAAGTGATGAAGCTCACCAAGATCCTTCATAGAGAACTCCCGCTGCAATGCAGTGATGATGTGCTGAAGGAGCTCGGTAGAGGAGGCGGTGAGAACAATGTCATCAACATAAAGAAGCAAGTAGATAATCTCAGTGCCGCGGTGGTACACAACAGTGATGTGTCGGACTTGGCCTCAGTGAACCCAAGTGATAGCAGATATGAAGCAAACCTGCTGTACCATGCGTGGAGCACGCTTGAGACCATAGAGTGATTTGTTCGGTGGCGGACAAACTTGGATGAGTAGAATCTTTGAACCCAGATGGCTATGAACAATAAACTGTCTCAGATAAGGTCCCATGAAGAAAGGTGTTCTTCATATCAAGTTGATGAATTGGCCACTTCCTGGAAAGAGCAAGAGACGACCTTTATCCGCACGATCGCGGCTTCACATTTGGACTAAACGTCTCGACAAAATCCACTCTGGCGCGTGTAAAACCACGTAGCACCAGCGTGCTTTATAGCACTCGAGAGAACCATCCGCTCGAGTTTGTGCTTGAGATCCATTTACCAGATACGACATTCGCCTTGTGCGGGCGAGGAACCAAGTCCCAGGTATTGTTCTGCAGAAGAGCACGGTACTCCTCCATAGCGGCTCACCAATTAGGTTCGGCAAGGGCACTACGGTAGGTCTTCGGGAGCGGAGAAAGCGGAGCGGCTACGAAGAGTGCAGGCACCCGGAAGCCATGCTTGGCCCGAGTAGTCATGGCGTGGCGGTTCACCATCGGCGGGACGGGGACCTCGCCCTGCGGTACTGGTGGAGGGCCAACAGGCGCAGGGCACTATCGGGGCGGCGGGTGGCATCGGGGTTGCGGTCCGAGTGGGGTGCTTGAGTAGGCGAGCGGAAATCCTTGCCCCAACAGGGGATAGCTCTCGGTGGCGGCATTGATGCAGCCGGCGAGGGATGTCCCCGCAGAGGGCAGCTCGGTGGCGGCATTGATGCGGCCGGCAGGACAGCCGCAGGGATGTCCCAGCGGGGACAACTCTCGGTGGTGGCATTGATTCAGCCGCGCGCAGGACGACCGCGAGGATGTCGGTGAAGCCGCACATGGTCGTGCATGGGACGATCTGCCGGGACCGCGCGTATCGTGTGGGTGGTGTGCGCTTCAAGGCGGGTGTAGGAGTAGTCGCGATATTAGGTGCCACGTGCGGTCGTCGCGGCGGTGGGTGCCGATGTGGCGGGCGGACTGTAGGAAGAAGAGATGGTCGGCCTATGGGGGTAGGCACTGCGTCGATAAAATCATCCAAAACGCAAGCTCCGCGGATCGTTGGTCTTTGTTTGGCAAGGGGAAAAGAGTTCTCATCGAAGACAACATGGCGAGAAATAATGAGCCGATTGGGAGTGATTTCAATGCAGCGATATCCTTTGTGGTGAGCAGAATATCCAAGGAAGATGCACAACACCGATCGCAGAGCCAGTTTGTGGGTGGTTGTGGCAGATAAATTTGGGTAGCATGTGCAGCCGAAGACACGAAGATGATCATATGATGGTGGTTTGCCGTGGAGAGCAAAATGCGGTGTAGATGAACCAAGTGTCTTGGTCGGTAGAATGTTGAGATAGGTGGCGGTGTTGAGGGCCTCTACCCAGAAAGATGGAGGGCAACTCGCCTGGAACAGTAAGGAGCGCACAATGTTATTAGTGGAGCGAATAATGCGCTCACCTTTACCGTTCTGGGAAGAGGTGTATGGACATGACATGCGAAGGTGGACCACGTGTGAGGAAGAACGTGCGCGCGCTGGAATTATCAAATTCGCGCCCATTGTCGCACTGGACAGCCTTAATGGTGGTGCCAAACTGAGTAGTCATGTAGGAGAAAATTAGCAAGGGTGGTGAAAGTGTCGGATTTGAGTCGCGAGAGGAAATGTCCAAAGGTAATGCGAGATCATCGAATGACCAAATAATATTTATAACCGAGACATTGACAATAGGTGATATCCAAAGATCACAATGTATTAGGTCAAACTTATGAGTAGAGCGCGAGGTGGACACGAAAGCGGAAGGCGAATGTGGTGATCCAATTGACATGCATGACAGAGAAGTGCTAACTACTTTATTACATGACGGAATGGAGGAATTATGTATCGAGTATTGAATGCCTCCTAACCGGGTGGCCTAGCCGAGCGATGCCAAAGAGAGGAAGACTCGGCGGAAGCGCTAAGCGGCGTCGGCAAGCGGTGAAGAAGTGCGGGGGACGGTGCTATTGCATCGGCGATCACGTTCGAGGCGGAGATCCTTCACAGAACAACCAGCGGGATCAAATTCAACGAACAATTGTTCTCGATGGTAAAGCCGCGAACGGATATAAGATTCTTAATAAGACTTGGGGAAACAAGAACATTATTAAGTGAAGGAACAGAAAGATGAGCTGCGCGATGGTGGTGACGGGAGTAAAGACCCGTGCACGGCAATAATAGATGAAGGAGCAGGATACCGAGAGGAGAAAATGTGAGAGAGGGTACGGCATCGGATGTCATGTGGGAGGTAGCACAGAGTGAAGTACCAGTTGTTTCTTTGGCGGCGTGAGAACATGGTGTTGAAGGGCGGCGCCGAGAGAATCGATCCAGCGGGTAGGCCACCGGTGGGATTGTAGAAGTGCGTCGGAGGATGGCCCACGGGCCCGGCCACCGCGGCGAGTGCGGTTCTTTGGGGCAGCATCGTGGCGGTGGTGGTTCAAAAGGCTTCTGCGCGGTGACCACCTGGCGGCTACTTTGCACAGGGGCAAGTAGAGGTGCGGCGATGGCCGGCCGGCCACATGTAGATGGAGCCGGACTAGGATTGTGGTAGGAGGCGGGCCGCCGGTGGCGCCTGTCCTCCCACCCGGCTGCTGTGGTGCCCGTCGGCGATCTGCGGTGCCGACATGGGGCCGCGCCGGGCGCTCGCGGCGTTGCCACGCCGCGGGCGATAGGCTGAGAGCCCCAGGAAGTGGAGCCACCGGACGAGAGAGGGTGGCTCTGCTGGTTGGGGCCGAGCGAGCGCGAGGCGCTTGTTGTGGCGACAAGAGGCGATGGGCGCCGTCTTGCGATGGGCGGTTGACTTCCTCCGGGAGGAGGTCGGCACGGGCCTCGGGAAGGTGGGAAGGGCGACCACGGCGAAGGTGCATACCGATGGCGAGAAGTTCTCGTTGAGGCGCGGATGACATGGAGTACCGGTGCGGTCGGAGATGTGTTCGCCGAGTGCGCCAAGGTCGTCGACCATGTGTTTGACTTACAGCGTGTCGGTGATCGGCGGTCACCTTGAGCAGTTGCGAGCGGCCTCGAGGAAGAAGCGCGTGCCTCCCGGTTGCGAAATTGAGTCTCGATGGCAAGCCGGTAGCACGGCGGTGGGCTGCGCTCCATGATGATCTTGGTGAGTCGGTGACATGGTCACGAAGATCAAGATCGAACCACACAATCCATGCTCAACCAATCGGGTGAGGTGGTGCAACGTCGCGAAGGGCGTGATCCTCGGATTATTGCCTGGTGAGGAAAGTTCTTGCCCTTTGGTAAAGCGGCGGAGTTCATGTTGAGGGCGATGGGGACCAAGGATCGGATGTTACGAACCGCAACGGCCTAGGCATGGAGATTGAGGACAGCGGTAGCCTCATGAAGCAGCATGGCATCATGAACGGTGTGGTCGTTGGAGACGCGAGATTTGTTGTCGTCGGCGTCCTGCAAGGGATCGGCGGTAGCGGCGGCCGCAGCGCAGCGGCACGCTCGGCGCGCATCGCGGCGACGGCCGCAGCCGCGTCGCGCTCCTGGGTTGTCGCGGCGACCTCACGTTCGGCCTCCGCGGCGATCACGAGGGCCTTCTCCCGCGTGGCTTGGGCAGTGCGAATGCGGTCGACCTACGCAGCAGCGGCTGAGTTGGCATCCTCCTTTGGGTGGCTGTCGCGCGCGGCATCAGTGCCAACAACGGCAACACTGGGGGAAGGAGGGGCGGCTGGAGGAGGTCCAGCCATGAGGGATGGGCGTGAGATGAGGGAAACGTCCGTGAGATGCAGCGACGGCCAGAGAGATGGCCGGTGCGGAGGTGGGCGCTGCGTGAGGAAGTCACACGCGCTAGGGCAGCGGAAACGAGATCATGGGGTAACCCAGTCTTTTGATACCATGATAGTAATAGAGATGCGATAGAAATAGTAGATTGATTTTAGGAGTAGCAGTACAAGGCATATATAGGCAAGGATGTCTAGGGTTATGTCTAATAGAATCATGGGCCAATCAGAGAGATCCTTGCCTATAATAGTCACCTAACCAACCATACTAGACACGCATGGGCCCAAGGCTGAGGGGAACATAAGCCCATAGGACCGGCCATTATGCCTGTCTAATAGTATGAATGGTCTGTCCTAATTATTCTTGTCGATTCTTACGGCTAAGTTATTCATAGAGTAAGTAACTGCAATGCCAACTTTTTAATTTATGGTTAAGTCAATCTCATTGATCTTGAATGATATTATGTATGTTTCAATTTTGAGTACTGCTCATGTTTTTCAATCTCTTGAATTGTCTAGTTGTTTTCTTCCTTGGTTTTCAATCTTAGGTTATAACACAATCTTAGGATATGTTATAAATTTTTTGTAGGATGGCAGCAACAACTAGAAGTGGGGGAGGGAGTGGTGAATATGTGTTTAAATTAAAATACTCCCCCACTTAGTTACTCTCCACAAAAGATTCTGGATAATACTTCGTCTTGAACTGCTCGATGAAGATCTCCCAGGTGGAAGGACCCTGGGTAGGGGGTCCTGGCTTAAAGGATTCCTTCCCACTAGATATCTGTGTATCCCTTTAACTGGAAGGCTTCGAAGCAAGCTCTAAGCTACGAGGTTACTTCTAAAGCTTCAAAATGCCTTCCCATATAACGCAACCAATCCGCAGCTTGGACTGGTGTACGCTGATGGATAAGTCATTGTGTTGTTGTTGTGTTGTTGTTTCTTCTCTCTTTAGGACAGCATCTCCTTTAAGGACAGCATTTCCTTTAAGGACAGCATCTTGACTCCTTTAAGGATGACATCTCCTTTAGGACTGACATCTTAGACTAGCTTTAGGACAGCTTTAGACTAGCATCTAGAACTAGCATCTTGGCATATGCTTGTTTGGTTGCGGCCTATAAATTTGTATCCCCAACCCCTCGGTTGGTGTGGCATTGTGTGAGAAATAAACAAGAAAATTTGCCCCATTCCCAGTGTCATCCTCTCGATGAGAGTAAGGATCTTGCTATCACCATGACAAGACTCGGTGAGTAACAAGTGGTATCGAGCCATACTATCCTGTAGCACGAGGCATCTCTGCTCATCTCCTTCTCGACCTCGCGGCGGCTACCGGACTGTAGCAGCAGCTCCGGCTGTCCCGCTCACTCCTCTCGGGAGGCGAGCGGCTCGTCGGCGCAGACCTCCCTCCACGCAACAGCCCCTAGTAGCGCGCCATGTCCGCGGCGATCTCGGCCTTCGATGCCTCGAGCACAGTGGCGTCGTGACGGCCCGAGCTTCGCCAGCGGCGAGCAGCAGCGGCAGCGGCGAGGACACGGCATGCGGCGGCGGAGAAAGAAGCGTCAAGTGGCAAAGGCAGCGGGAAGCGGCGGCAGGCGAGTGGAGAGCGGCGGTGCAGGCGTGCGGCGGCAGCGAGAGTCAAAGGCTCTGCCAGCAGCACGGCATCCATCTCTGGTGATAGCGGCGCGAGCGAGATCTTGAGCCGTGAAGAGAGGCGCGGCGAAGTAAGCGCGATGGCGGCCGCGCGCCGCGAGCGGCGGCGAGCGAGCAGCGAGCAGCAGTGGCGCTCAGAGGAGGCGCGCCACGGCGGTGGCGTGCGGGTTGGCGGAGCGCGGCCTTCACGGCGGCACGGCTCTCTCCCGGTTCGTGCACCGTGGTCACCACGCAGTACGAGCCGTCGTCGAGGGCGTCGGCCCGGCGGCGAGTGGCCTACCCTCACCAAGACCAACTTCGTCGAGTGGGCGCGGTGATGAGGTAAAGCTCGGTGCGGCATATGTGGGATGCGATCCGTCTGGCGTCGACTACGACCGGGATCGGCAGCGGCGGATGCTCTCATCGGCTATGATCCGCCGAGATCACGTTCTCGCTTACCAACAAGCGGACTGCCAAAGAGGCTTGGGACGCCATCGCTGCGGCACGCATGGCGGCGACCGCGCGCCGCAAGTCTACATTGCGGGCACTACGCAGGAGTGGGAGAACACGGCCTTCAAGCGGTGAGGGCGTTGATGATTTTGCTCTCCGTCTCAACACTCATTGCGAGAAGTTAGTGCAGTTCGGCGGCGACACCTACGGCGAGAGAGGCTGTGGAGAAGCTCTTCGTTGCGTCCCAGAAGTACAAGCAGATGGCTCGCTCGTCAGTCTCTGCTGGACCTCTCGCGATGGCGATCGGGCGCTAGGTCGCCTCAGGTCGTTGACAGCGATGAGCCACAGCGTCTCTCGGGACCCGTCACCATTGGCGGGAAGCTCCTCCTCACTCGGGAGCGGTGGGGCGCGACCAAGGTGGCGCGAGGAAGAAGGAGCCTTCTTCCCACGACAGCGACCACAAGCGTGGCAAGCGCGGCAAGCCACGCAAAGCGCCCGAGCGGCGCGGGGCGTGCGAGGGTGATGACGTGGGCGCCCGAGCGGCGCTGGCGGCAAGCAAAGCGCGCGCAGGCGACTCTTGCCACAAGCTGCGGCAAGCTTGGTCATTGGGCGAGGATTGTCGGCGGACCACGGCGTGGCGAAGCCCATGTCGCGCGGCGGGAGGCGGCCGGCTATGTTCATTGCTCATGCGAGCACGAACTATCTCGGCGCACCGGCTGCGGTGGCTCTCCTCCACCTTGGCGAGCCCAAAGCACATGCCCTCCTCGGCTCGCGGCTCAAACGCGACAAGGCCCAGCGGGTGGTGCCTGCGACAACGGCGCCACCCATCACATGACCGATCGGCGGGAGCTCTTCGCGAGTTTGACTCTAGCGTCCGAGGCTCCGTCAAGTTTGGGGCGCCTCGGCGTGGAAATCAAGAGGCGTCGGCTCCGTCATCTTCACCACCGTGTCACGGTGAGCACGAGGCGCTCACCGGCGTCTACTACATCCCGATTTGGAACTCCATCATCGGCTTGGGACAAATTTGGATGAGAAGCGGCTCGGCGATGTCGAGATGAAACGCGGTGCTTTGCGGTTGGGATCTTCGCGCGCCTTCTTGCCAAGGTAACGGGCGCAAATCGACTTTACATTCTTCACGTGCAGGTGGCACAACCCCTCTGTCTCATTGCTGCGTCGGGACGGCGGCGTGGCGATGCACGCAGCGCTTTGGGCACCTTCGCCGAGGCCACAGGCGGCTCGGTGCTACTGAAATGGTGCGAGGCTTGCCGTGCCTTGACCATGTGGAGCGGTTCTGCGACATCTGCGTGTTGGTGAGCGGCGACTCCCCTTTCCTCGGCGGGCGAGTTTCAGAGCCAAGGAGAGGCTCGAGCTTCGCACGGACTTGTGTGGCGGTGACACCGCCACACCGGGAGAACAGCCTACTTCCTGCTGCTCGTCGGCGACCTCTCCGCTACATGTGGTGATGGTCCTCGGCAAGGAGAGAAATTTGCCGAGCGCCATCGAGCAGTGCCAGTGTTTCTTTGTGGCGGAGTCGCGGCCGCAAAGCTGCGTCTTCTTACGCAGCGGTTCTTGGCGCGTTGGTCGCGTCGTGCTGCGGCGATGAGGCATTGACGCCACTACTCAGCGCCCGTCTGCCGCTTGTGAGCAGCGTCGTCGGCGGCGCAACGAGGCGGTTGTGGGGATGGCTCGGGCTCTCCTCAGCGAAGAGGATGCGGCTATCTTACGAGGAAGCGGTGGTGACGGCCGTCTACATCCTCAACCGCTCGCCTACCAAGCGCTCGATGGCGGGGCGAAGCGCGAGGCTTGGCAGCGGCGCAAGCCGCGGTCTCCCACTTGCGGGTCTTCGGCTCCTCGCGTTCGCCAGGAGCAGCCACACTCGGTAAGCTTCGGCGGCGAGAGCACTCGGGAGTGTTCGCCGGCTACGCGGAGGCTCGAGCCTACGCATCCTCGACCTGTCACTGGCCAGCGTCCGCATCTCGTGGCGTTGTGTTCGGCGAAGGCGAGTGGGCGTGGGACAAAGCGGTGGGCGGCGGTTCGACTTCAACTCTTAGGGACTTTGTTGCCGACTCGTCCGCCGAGAAGCCGGGAGCTAGCGGCTCGTCTTCACCAAGCTTCGCCCACCTCGACACCTTGCCGCCACGGCTCCGTGAGTGCTCCACCACCAACCGGCACCGGCTCGCCCCACTCTCTGCTGGCGGCCACACCACGGGATCGACCCCAACGGCCGGTCCACGACGAAGCGGCGCATGGTGGAGTTCGCCTCTCGCTGTCTCACGGCGAGGACGCGTCGGCGCCTACCACGACGGCGAGCCTGCGCTACCGTGCCGTGGGCGACCTCCTCGGCGGCGGCGGTCCACTGGCCCAGCGCGGCGCGACCTCCGCTGGCGGGCGCACCACCGCGGGGCGGCGGCGAGCCTGTTCCGTCGCCAGAGGCGGAGAAAAAGCGGCATGGCGTGCCGCGATGCGAGAGGAGATTGGCGCCGTCAAGCGGAACGAGCGTGGGAGGCGGCGGATCTTCTGCGCCGGTCACGCGCGATCACCCCTAAGTGGGTGTTCAAGGCTGAAGCGGGATGGCCGGCGCCATCGTCAAGCACAAGGCTCGCTTGGTGGCACGAGGCCGTGCGGCGGAGAGGTCGACCGATGATGCGCCCGCACCGTCGCGCGCGCATAGAGTCGTTCGTCTACTCCTCGCACTTGCAGCCGAGAGGATTGGCGCGTCCATCACATGGGCGTTAAGTCCGCCTTCCTCAGCGGCGACTTGAAGGAGAGCCCTCGTCCGTCGGCCGCCGGGATTCGTCATCCCGGCAAGGAGGGCAAGGTTCTCCGCCACGCAAGGCCCTACGGCTGCGGCGGGCACCACGAGCACAGGCTAAGCTGGACTCCACTCTCAAGCAAATGGGGTTCGGCGAGGCGCACTGCAAGCTGCGGTCTGCGGCGGGGCAAAGCGGCAACGCCTGGCGGTGGGCGTCTCGTCGACGACTGGTGATCACCGGCTCCAAGGAGGCCGAGTCGAGCGTTCAAGCGAAATGAAGACCGTCTTCGGATGAGCGACTTGGGGCTCCTCTCCTTCTACACGGGATCGAGGTCCACGGGGACAGCTCGATATCTCCCTTCGTCCGGACCGCCTCGCCAAGCGCACCGTCGCCTGTGGCGGGCTCACCGCTACAACCCGGCCCACCTCCTATGGAGGAGAGGAAGCTGAGTCGTGAGAGCACGCGGAGGAGGTGGACGCGACGCAGCGATCCTGGCGCATTGTGGGCAGCCTTCGCTACCTCGTCCACCGCGTCCGTTTGGCGTTATCGCGTCGGCTCGTCGGTCGGTTCATCTGCGGCCCGCGGCGGAGCATCGGCGAAGCCGTGAAGAGGATCCTCGCTACGTTGCGGGCACCTCCGACTCACGGCTTGCACTACCGAGGTGTCGGCGTGGCACACTTCGCCGAATACGTGCGGCGGCAGCGACCACGCGGCGACATCGACACCGGCAAGAGCACAAGCGGGATTCTCTTCTTCCTCGGCAAGTGCCTCGTTAGGCGGCGATCGATCAACGGCCCGGTGGTGGCCCTGTCCGGTGCGTGAGCCGAGTACATAGCGGCGTCCACGCCGACTCGAGGCGCTCGGCTCGCTCGGCCTTGGTGTTCTCCTCGGCAAAGACAACGGCGGTGGCGCTCGGGGTGGGCAGACAAGTCGCTCGGCTCGGCAAGAACCGTTTTCCTGAGCGGAACAAGCACATCGGGTGAAGTACCACTTCATCAGAAATTGTTTGGATGAAGCGACATCAAGGCGAGCTACATCAACACCACGGATCGACTTGCGGACACGCTCACCAAGCCTCTTGGGAGGTCAAATTCCTCGAGCTCTGCTCTAGGGTGGGAGTGGTTCAACTTTTCCACAAGACGCGCACAAGACTTAGGGGAGAGTGATGGATAAGTCATTGTGTTGTTGTTGTGTTGTTGTTTCTTCTCTCTTTAGGACAGCATCTCCTTTAAGGACAACATTTCCTTTAAGGACAACATCTTGACTCCTTTAAGGACAGCATCTCCTTTAAGGACGACATCTTAGACTAGCTTTAGGACAGCTTTAGACTAGCATCTAGAACTAGCATCTTGGCATATGCTTGTTTGGTTAGCGGCCTATAAATTTGTATCCCCAACCCTCGAGGTTGGTGTGGCATTGTGTGAGAAATAAACAAGAAAATTTGCCCCATTCCAGTGTCATCCTCTTGATGAGTAAGGATCTTGCTATCACCAACGACAAGACTCGGCGAGTAACATACGCGACCCATCAAAAGTGTCAACCGCAAT
>JAYEVJ010000112.1:0-83899 GCA_036346265.1 Melocanna baccifera
TCCAAGATCTGTTGTTTAATTCCATGTGTTGGGTGCCGATTTATGTATCATTGGAACGTTCACCAATATATTTATGAATTTCATCCATTAATGTCGCGCAATTCGGTACAGTAAGTACATTTTTTTAAGAAACAAGTTTGATACAGTTGATACAGTAAGTATACACTGCTGATGCCCTTAGTCTACCTGATCTAAAGGCCATCTGAAATGCAACCTGCTATGGTATACACTAGTTAAGCTATGAAACCTGTAGTAGGAGCTCACTAAACTTACTGCCATGAATATTTTTTATATGAGTCCTCTAAATGGTAGTTTTTCACTTTGAGGTTTGATCGAAGAACCATTCGCCTGAGTGAGCATTGCTTCTATGAGTTAGTAATTATCAACATACTTTTTTTCTGGTCCATCAGTCCATGGCGAGGCACCAAACTTGTAAATAGCTGTCAAAACAATTGTGAATTGCCTGTCATGTTTGTCAAGTTATTCAGATGGCAGTACCCATTGTCATTGTGGATGGCCCCAAAATTTGTGCAAATTTCGTGATTCTCTCCCTGATATGGAATGGTAATATGCATTGAATTTTTTATCTTGCATTATAAAATTGAGTTATTTTACCATTTTGATCTATGAATAGTATAAAGAGTTTCTCTTGTGAAGAACATAGCTGTTAACTATTATTTTCATCTTGCCCTGCTCTACACTGCAGCTATTTTTCTAATTTGCCCCTTCCAATTGTTGTTTGGCACCTGAGTTAGTCTACTTTTTTGGTATATCAGATTCTAAAAGATGAATCAACTAGAGAGCAGTATGACTATGCTATTGCACATCCAGAGGAGGTAAACCTTCATTCCTTTGCTGACTGAAAAAAGGGGGCAATTGTCTGGCTTCACCATGCCATTAAGCATTTCTGTTTGCCATAAATTTGTTTAGAAAACAGTTTGACTTACGGAGTATTTCCACCTTTTACATTCCATGGCCATTTTTTTATTTGATTACATAAATTATGTGCCAAAGCCACAGACATTGCATTTAGATATGAGTAATCGAGTTGTATCTACTAGATGTTTGTGCCAAAGGCTTCTGAACAAAGAGCGATAACGGGAACTTAATGTGCCACAAAGAATAGTAATAGTGTCTCAAGTCTTACCTCAAGCTAGACACAGAATATTCAAAGAAAAGATACCTACACTGCTGTTTGATGAATGCCTTTTGAATTGTTGATCAGCTCATCAGCCCATAGTTTTTATTTTCCTACCTGCAATTTGAGATTATTCCTGACCTAACCCCTTAATGGTGTACCATTGAGCAGGGATCCCCTAACTCCAAGCATGAATTCAGTAATAAAATGAAAATAAATGACATGGTTGACATTTTACCTTCAATTTTGGAATGTGCAAATGAACACATGCCCTTTTATTTGTGATACAGATAGATGTTGGTACTTACATACGAGAAATGGCTGTAAAAGAGTATATACTGTAAGCTGGGGAAAGGGGATTAAAGATACTGATCAGGAGGCATTGACATTGTGAAACATATATTTTCACATTCTGACAGTAATTACACAAAACTATTTCTGCATGATTGCAACTTAAAACACACTGTTCAACATTCACCTTTATTAAACTAGACCTTTAGTTTCTTATTGTATTTACAGGCAAGCTTCTCCTAATTTTCCAGATTGATTTGCACAGTATGGAGTCTGATAATGCAAAAACAGATGGACTTAATTTTAAATTGCTTTACAATACCACAGAATTATTTCCATTCTTCAGAAACACCTGCCAAATTAACGCTCCAAAAGAAAATTACTGTGCTAACTTATTTTTTTAAAAAAAAAAGAAAGCCTAACTCTAACCTAAAAATGTACTTTTATGTCGCTATTTAGTTTGTTCGATAGTTGGCTCGTATACTGTGAGAAAGGCTAATTGTTTTATTATGCCGAAATTAGCTGGGAAAAGCAACTTGCATGAAACACACGTTGTACTTGTGACTTGTGAGCATGATGCGAAGATAGTAGACTATTAACATAGAAGAGGAACTCATTGATACAAATATGCTCCAGTGCTCCATATGTTATCGCATAGTTTCTATTCATAGTAATTTATTTGATAGATCTGAACAAGGTCAAAATTTCCATGTTAGACTTTTTGCTAATGTTGATAAGGTTAAGTGACATTCTTTTTTGCCTCTTAATTGGTTGTCAACTTGTGATGTTTGCCCTTTCCGCCTGAGCACTGTTAAATACTGATTGCCAACTGTGTGTTTTATTTATTTATTTTGTTCATTTCAGGTCTTTTACAACACTGCTCAGTACTATAGGGCATACTATGGACATAAAACGGTTTGATTTTTCTATCAATGTTTTTTGGGTAGCAATGTTCTGCATAATTTCTATACTACCTCCACTAATTGTTCCACCTGTTTGTGATAGGATCCTCGTGCTGTGTTGATTGGCCTGCTTGTAATTGTTTCAGCATTTCAATACATAAACCAGTTAACAAGGTATAATCAGGTATGGATATGGAATAAAGAAAGGCAAAAGATAAGGTTGTGGAATTTTCAGCTGTGGTTCTGATTGGTTGTTTATGAACCAAATGTTCAACCTTTTTAGTCGATTTTTACCAACTATTAATCTCAAAGATCTCCAAGCAATTTTACCTCCTATCCATAATATTGCTTTCAAAAGAATGAATGTGGAATTGCACTCATTACTGTTGTGCAAGTTGACCTTTTCATTACACTCAATTATTTTTTGGGAGTGATTCCACTTTTTTTTTTAAAAAAAAAACTATTTACCACCTCAGTGATTGCAGCATTTAAACTCTTCCATATGTTCACACTTTTAGTCTCGCAAATACTCAATCTACTAGCTTAATTTTGTGTATTATATACATGATGCTACTACTTTGCTTTAGTTTGTGTACATTTTTAGCTTCACAAATACTCAATCTACTGAGTGCCTTCACTCGGTGTTGTATGAACTAAAACTATGATCCTGTGGAAGGAAAAAATTGCTACTTATTGTTATACAGTGCTGAGTGCTCTGTTTGTCTATTAGGTAGGCTGTATGATATATGTATACTGTATGAGATCTGATATTTTAAAGCAATCTTTTTTTCCTGCTAATCAATATTGGTTTGAAGGAATCATATTTTCGTCTGGACTCTGGAAAGCTTTGAAATTAGAGAACTGTGTCTTAAACATTATTTGTTTTTATATGTAATTGAATATCAGCATAAAAACATAAGATCCTGCATCCTTTTCTCCATTTGAGTGGTAGAAAGACAACTAAAATGCTTTAGCATAACAATAGATCTTATGTTTTTGTTAACAACAGTACAAACACTGAAAGTGTGATGCTCTTGTTGCAGGCCATAACAAGTGTCAAGCAAACTCCTGCTTATAAAAATAGGTTAAAAGCGTTGGAGTTTGAGCGAACAGGAGGAATTGGAAGCAAAAAGAAGGGTCACAAGCAGATGAATAAGTAAGAATGACATCCAATAAGCTTATTTGTCTTATCTGAAAATTTGAAGGCTGCTTTGGTTCCCACTGCCAGTTCCGTTTGTAGTTTACTACTTTACTTCCAAATGAGGTCTCAAAACTTAAAGTCTTGTGTATTGTCTACATGATGTTGGGATATTTCAACAACCTGGATAGATTCCTTTGCCGTTGTAGAAACTGCATGTTCTAGAAAGATACATTCTGTTATCATGTTACAGTTATGGAAGTAAATGTTGGGTTTTCCCTTTTCGATATTATTCATGATGCAATTCTGTCATAGTATGTAAGATGTTTCCTAATGACCTAATCTTTCACATATCATTTGCATTGGTTTACTGTGACTGGCTATACTAGCTTTGTTTATCATGTAGGAAGGTCTAATAGCTTTATTTCTCATGTAGGAAGGTTGAAGAAGAGCTTAGTAATGAAGTCGAATTGCAGATACAGGGAGTTGAGAAACCTTCTGTGTGGAGTCTCTATGGTGTCCAATTTATACTTTTGCCTTACTCCATTGGCAAGGTCAACGTATCTCTTCAAAATTTCTATGTTTTGAACAGAGTACATTGCAAAGGACCCACCTATGGTTTCAACTTTCTGCAAGCACCTGCATGCGGTTTGAAAATTTACCGGAAGCATACTGAAGTTTATTGCATAACTTTTTTTGTGGCAGGTGCTCACTTGGGAAATTTGTTGGTTCTGGAGATACCGGGTAAAGAAATTACCATACGCATGGGAGGATGCTTGCTACTTGACTCGGACTTCCCTTAAAATACCTGCTAATAGATGGCAAAATATTGGTAATTACCACTTACATTTAGTAATGTGTACGACTGTAGGTGTCCTTGTTACACCAATTTACTTTTGGTTTAGCATTGTTTTGGGGATCTGAAACATTCTGTGCATGCTTTTTTTTTCCAATCATAAATGTTTAATATTGAAGGTGAGGTGATATTCAATGAAAGTTAATCTTTTTTTTAACAAAAATATTCTAAAATGCCTTTTGGACATGTATCGGAGCTGTGCTGGCATGTCCGACACTGATACAAAGGCTTGGAGGAGTATCCATTCAATGTAGTGCAACAGCGTAGTTCTAGCAGTAAAGCAGTTGCCAGAAAAGTTTCCATGCATGGTCATGTTTAGTGCCAAATGCTAATGGTCCACTGTCCCACTGGTTGGTTGAACCATGTAGTTGGGCCTGGGGAGGAACTTGTCAGTGTGACAGCAATGTTATTTCCCAACTTGCTTACTCACTGTGGTGTCTCCGAGCAAGTGCCCTGTTAACTTAGTTAAACACTTGAATTCTTTTGCATTGCCAGAATGATCATAGCTTTTTTCCGTATCTTGTTTCAGATGAGTCTACGAAGGAGAATCTTGTCATGAAGCGCCTTTGGGAAAAGAGTAACATGGAGACGTACATTGCGGAGATGAGAAAGGAATCAAAGCGTAGAAGATAGCTGTAGCCCATTATTGACCGAAGATTACGAGAAGTTGTTTAACTACACCGCTGCAGGATAGGACCACATACTGGAGTGAAAAGGCATATGAAATTCAGGCTTGAGTTTATTGACCGCCAAACAAGGAAAATCGCCAAATACAGTTGATCTTTTAATGCATCATTCGCGAGATGATCTTCCGAGTGTCATGGTGCAGAACGAAGATGCATATCGAATGAGTAATTTTGTAACCCTGTGAACAAATCGTAAGCACGTCGTTGACTGGAGATTGATTCCATAATACAGCGAATATTTTCTTGTTTCCACATAAGCTCCCATCCATTTGGAATCGATACAGAAGAACATCTATACATGTGTTGCAAATTTATTGCAATGTCGTTGCAAATTATAAAACTTCCATGTCATTGCCTTTGTTTAATCATCTCTTTTGTTTGTAAAGCACATAATGGAACGGTAGTATAGGCACTCTCTGGTAAATGTTTGTCCCTCGCCAAATTTTGCCTTGTGAAAACATGGAGCTGTTGATAATTTACACATCATGTACACTTTACACACTAGCATATGACAACTAATGGTAGTGTGTGTTTTTATTGGTTGTGACAGAAGGTTTTTATCGAATACCAATAAATTATTTTGAAAAAATTATCTTAATAAATTTATTTGAAAAGATGGATAAGACATCTTATTTGTTTATTAGGGAAAGATATAAGCCGAAATAGAACAAGTCATACAAGTGGAGGATAATTCCAAACACCGTTAAAATTGGGATGCGACCCAATTAATGCTTTAGGTGCGGCAGGGGATACTGGGCAATGCCTGGCTGAGGCATATAACGAAGTATGTGGCCGTTGGGCCTCACCAGCCTAGGTGTTTCTTCTACGCACACGTGAGCACACGAAGCCCAGTATCACACCCGCCGCTCACTTGCAAGTTCCAGATCCAGCCGCCGGTTGCCTCTCTACTGCTTCAGATCTCGCCGTCGCCGCCGTGTGCTCATCTCCTCCACAGTTGCATCTTCAATGCCAGCCAGCGCCACCTACCGCTCCCTCCATTGGTTCCGGTAGCCAGGTTAGTCATCATTACTGTTGCTGCCTCGGACCATCGTTGACCGCATTAACGGCCGCTCCCACGGAGGACCGCCGTTGAACGCATTAACGGCGAGCATGCGCAAACAGTTGCGATTGGTGTACACATACCTAAGATGTTATATTATTTAAATAATATTTAATAAAAATAGATAATTGATGATTTAGCCGCCTTTAGTTGGCATCAGCTCATTTGCTCCTTGATTTCAATTGATCATTTGTCTCATCCTTCATTTTATACTTGATGATTTATCCTCAACGGATTTTTTGCTCATTTTTTATTTTTGCTAGGGTAAATCACCCTATGAAATGACCATTGTATCTGTTAGGAAAAGGTCCCCACGCTACTTCAGACTTACAACCACCTCGGAGCGGCGGCGCTCGTTGGATGGTCTACTCCGAGCCAAGTCTAAGGCCAACCCTAGACGAAGTACACGGGGTCAATCCTAAGAGGGCCTGAGGCCAACCCCGAGCGGAGTATGCAGGGTTGATCCTTGAAGGGTGCGGGGTCAACCTCGGATGGAGTACATAAGATCAACCTTGGGAGCATTTGGGGCTGACCCCAGGCAAAGTGCGCAAGATCGACTCGAGAAGGACCCGGTGAAGTACGCAAGGTCAAGCAAGGTACGCAAGGCCAACCCAAAAAGAACCCTGAGTGAAGTACGTAAAATCGGACGAGGTGCACAAGGTCGTCCTGAGGAAGACTCAGGCCAACCCCGGGCAAAGTACGTAAGGTCGGGCAAAGTGCGCAATATCAACCAAGGAAGACCTCGGGCTGACCCCGGGGTCCTGGACCCGGCTGGGCCTGTGCGAAGCAAATGATCAAAATGTCCTTAGGAGTAGGCCAAACCCTAAGAAAAAATTGTAACTACGCAGGCCTCTCTATCCCCCTATAAATAGGACCCCTTATAATGGGAGATGGGAGGCCACTTTTATGACCCTAAGATACTTTTCTTGAATTCACTTGTTGGTAGTGGTGGGGATACATCGTTAGAATGATCTCCATCGCCGAGTGAGCCCAACGCTAATCGCCTTGATCGCGCTACGATCGGGCGCCCATTATATGGTGGTGGGCCCTGTCATGTTGCGCTATAAAGAGGGGTGGAGGCGGCGGCGACGAGACACGACGTTGAAGCAGGCCGTCGACTCCACCCCACAAATCCCAACACCGATCCGGAGGAGCGCGGTGGCGGCGGAAGCACCACCGCCGCCACCCGCCGGACCGCGCCGCCGTCACCTCGCCGGACCTCCGGAAGCCTCGCCGGACCGCCGCTTCTCCGACCGTCGCTGCGGCGTCGCGAGACCACACCGACGAACCCGTGATGGCGCCTCCTCCTCTACATCGGACGGTATCTCTCTCTCCTCTCTCTCTCTCGGATCCAAATCAAGAACATCAAGAATGAGAAAGAAACAAGAGGAACATTCAACATTGGTATCGAGCGGGCAAGAAATCCCAAATCAAAGCCTCATATCGGAAAAAGCAAACAAAAAAACGGGAGGCTCACGGTTTCTTTGGCGGCCGCCCGCCGCTGTCGCGCGCAGCGCGCTGTGCGCCTGTGCAGACACGCCGGCTCACTCGCTGCGGCTGCGTTCGCCCGCCGACTGCGTGCGCCCGCTGTAGCGTGCCGCGCCGGCTGCGCTCGCTGCATGGCCGTAGCGCCCGTAGGCGCCGGCGCGCTGGGCCTGCGCGCGCAGCGCCGCTCGCCGAGCCCCTGCAGGCGCGTGCGTGCGCGGCGCTGCGCCGCGCAGTGGCCGCCGCCTTGCGGCCCATGCGCTGTTGCGCGCCTAACGCGCGCAAGCCGCGCCGACTCGCGCTGCGTCCTTGTGCGCCCTCGCGCGCAGCCCCTGGCACTGCCCAGCTGGCCGGAGCAAGCCGCGCCCGACCGATGCGCTGAGAGCCGCCGCCCGCTTTGCGAGACGCAGGAGCCGCCGCCGCCGGAAAATCAGGCCCACCTCCTCCATGTTGAGACCAGAAAAAAGGGGAGTAGTGGAGCTGATTTTTGGGGAGGAAGTTATTTTTTTTTTGTGTGGTGGAGGTTGTTCTGATGGATTGATAAGGAGCAGCCGTGCATGTTTTTTTTGGGGAGGAAAGTGATGTGTTTTTTGTGGTGGAGAGTTTTTTGAGGTTCTTTTGACCAAACTTGAGAAGATATTTTGGCAGAGTAAGGTTTGACCAGTCAATGGCTTTGAGATGGTGGAAGTTTTTTGACCGGTTAAGGATAAGTTTTTGTATATACATATATTCAAGTATATATATGTATATACTGAAATTTTTTTTTCTCTCATGGTATACGTACTTTTAGATATATATGATATATCTAAAAGAAAAGGTATAATTTTCATTATTAAATTCGAACCAACGGGAGAATTTAATTTTGGAAAAATAGATATCTTTTTTAATGGATGTTTCCGCTGCAAAAGTTAAATGGTGATTACTCTTTAAATTAAATTCGAACCAACGGAAGAATTTAATTTTTGAGCATTGTTGTAAATTATAATATTGTTATTTTCTTACCAACGTTGATAATAACAGTATTATAATTTAATTGATGTTGTTATGCATTATTTCTATTTCTGCCCAACGGTGATGTAGATTTAATGTATAAATAAAATTGTAAGGCATATAATTTTTGATATTATGATATTGTTATTTTCTGACCAACGTTGATAATAACAGTATTATAATTTTAATCGATGAGTTTTATGCATTATCTCTATTTACGCCAATCTGATGTAGATTTAATGTGTAAACAACTGTATGTTTTATTTTTAACCAACGTTGAAACTAAGGCATGCGGTTGTTGTTATTATGTTTAAAATGTTCTCACTGTATATGAATTGTGGTTTTTGGATGATACTCTTTGATGGGATACATCAGAATATCCGGTTCTCAAAGGAGACAACTACGGTGAATGGAAGAAAAAGATTGACCTGGCATTCATCTTGGCTGAGGTCGACTGGGTAGTCACCACACCGTACCCCACAGAGCCTGTGGCACCGGTGAGAGGTGACAATGAGGTCGATGGTCTTGCTTAGCGGACAGCACAGAGGACTATACTCCCATAAAAATGTCATATGATCTTGATCATAAAAAGTGGGTCCTTGCCAACAAGAAATGTTTGGTGTGATAAAGAACACGATTGAGCCTTTGCAATTGTGGGCTCAATCATGAGTGTGACACCGCATCTGAGTACCTTGAGAAAATAAAGAGCCAATTCTTGGCTCTTCAAAGACTTATGCTACCACGGTGATTAAGCGACTTGTGAGAAAGGTACTCTGGTGGTGGCGGTGGCATAAGAGAGCACATACTAAGGATGAGCAACTTGCATCCAAGCTCAAACCAATGGATTTGGCTCTCAAGGATGACTTGCAAAATGAGCTTTATTTGTTATCATTATGTGATGATGTGAATGTCGTATGCGATAATGGGAGCGTCGCGTGCGAAAGTAAATGAATCTCGTCACGAATGTAAACAGAAACGAAGAGAACTCTAGATGCGTCGTCGAAATTATGGCATCGCTCGTTTAGGCCATATTTCGAGGGGAGAATAGAAAGACTAGTTAAGAATGATATTCTTCCTCCATTAGAGTTCTTAGACTTAGAACAATGCAGAGAATGCATTAAAGGAAAATATGTAAAGAAAATTAAGAAAGACGCCAAAAGAAGCACAGAAATTCTACAAATTATTCACACAGATATTTGTGGTCCTTTTCCTGTGAAAAGTGTGGATGGATATGACTCGTTCATAACATTCACGGATGGTTACTCCCGTTATGGATATATTTATCCAATCAAAGAAAGAAATGAAGCCTTGGATAAATTCAAAATATTTAAGGTTGAAGTTGAAAACCAACACGATTTAAAGATTAAGATAGTCCGATCTGATCGTGGGGGGAGTACTACGGTCGACATACCCCATATGGACAAGTTCCTGGACCTTTTGCAAGGTTTCTACAGGAAAATGGTATAGTGGCCCAGTATTCTACACCGGGCGAACCTCAGCAAAATGGAGTAGCTGAAAGACGCAACCGTACCCTGATGGATATGGTGCGAAGCATGATGAGCTATTCCACACTGCCATTGAGTTTATGGATGGAGGCGTTAAAAACCGCCATTCATATTCTCAACAGAGTGCCTAGTAAGTCGGTGCCCAAAACACCGTACGAGTTGTGGACAGAAAGAGTTCCCTCACTACACCACTTACGTGTGTGGGGGAGTCCTGCTGAGGCTAAAGTATTTAACCCAAATTTTGGGAAGCTTGATCCCAAAACAGTAAGCTGCCATTTCATTGGCTACCCTGAAAAGTTAAAAGGTTTCTGTTTCTACTGTCCAGAAACGAGACACGCTATCTTCTTAGAGGATGAAATGATGAGGGGAAGCATGGTAACTCGAGGGATTGACCTTGAAGAGAAGCGGGCGTATGCGCCCACTCAGATGATTCAAGAGTCATTCTTCGATGCCTCTTTGTCGCCGCACCGACGGTGTAAGACAACTGTGGTGCCAAGACTGTTATTGTTCCTCTGTGGCAACAATAAATGAGAATGAGGAACTCTGTTCTTGAGATCCTATAGAACCCATTGCCACAGATGAGGGGAGCAACAACGACCTCAAAGCAGAAAATATACCAAATGAGGAGGCCGAGAAGGTCTCAAAGAGTAAGAAGATCGGCTATTTCGATGATTATCAGTTTATCATACAGAGGAATTTCAAATGGAGGATGATCCAACCTCATTTGAAGAAGCCATGAGAAGCGAAAATTCCTCAAAATGGCTTGAGGCCATGGAAGAGGAAATGAGGTCCATGAAGACTAATAAAGTGCGGGACTTGGAAATTATTCCTAAAGGAGCCAAAACAGTAGGCTGTAAATGGGTCTACAAAACAAAACTCGACTCCCAAGAGAATATAGAAAGATACAAAGCGCGACTTGTGGCAAAAGGCTTTACGCAAAGAGAAGGGATTGATTACAATGAGACTTTTCTCGGTCTCATGTAAAGACTCCTTGTAATCATAATGGCATTAGTAGCACATTATGATTTAGAGTTACATCGAGATGGATGTAAAGACGGCATTTCTTAATGGGGATTTGGAGGAAAATGTTTACATGGCACAACCGAAAGGTTTTGTCGTGGAAGGAAATGAAAGAATGGGATGCCGCCTAAAGAAATCGATTTATGGGTTAAAGCAAGCTTCAAGACAATGGTACTTGAAGTTTGTGAGACAATAAGAAAATTTGGGTTTAAAGAGAATGTAGAGGACAAGCGTGTTTATGCAAAGTTTAAAGATGGGAAGTTTATCTTCCTAATCACAGATGTGGATGATATCCTACTAGCTAGTAGTGATATCAGTGCTCTCTTGGAGACAAAGAAGTTTTGTCCTCAAACTTTGATATGAAAGATCTTGGTGAAGCTTCGTTCGTTCTAGGAATCGAAATTCAGGGATAGAAACAAAGGGACATTGGGACTATCACAAAAGGCATACATAGAAAGTCTTAAAGAAATTTGGTATGCATAAAAGTAGTCCTTCACTGCACCTATAGTCAAGGGCGACAGATATGGGGATTTTCAATGCCCGGGAACCGTCTGAGCTCGATCAAATGAAAGCGGTTCCATATGCTTCAGTTGTCGGAAGCTTACAGTATGCTCAAGTGTGTACACGCCCTGACTTAGCATTTGTTACCGGGTTACTTGGCAGATTCCAGAGCAATCCTGGAATAGAACATTGGAAATTGATAAAGAAAGTCTTGCGTTATTTGCAAGGAACAAAAGGCCTCATGATGACATAGAAGATCAGATTTACTCCATATAGTGGGGTATACAGATTCTCGATTTTATGGAGATGATAGAAAGTCTACATCCGGATATGTATTCACTCGCGGGAGGAGCTATATCGTGGAAAAGCTCAAAGCAAACCGTCACTACATCGTCCACAATGTATGCCGAGTTTGTAGCATGTTATGAGGCTACGGGCGGTGAAGCGGCAAGAAGTTCATACTCGGTTTAAAAGTGGTTGGCGACATCAATAGACCACTTAAGTTGTCTCGCGATAATGAACCCGATGCGTATGCCCACAACAATAAGTCAAGTGGTGCTGCCAAACACATTGACATAAAGTACTATGTTGTGAAAGATAAAGTTCGGGATCAAATTATAAGTCTTGAGCACATAAGTACCGCAAAGATGTTAGCGGATCCGCACTAAAGGCTTACCACCCAACGTGTTGAGAGAACATGTAGCGGCATGGGTTTAAGGGAAAGCCTATGATTCTGGACTAAAGATGGCCCAAAAGATTAAAGTAATCGTTTGAGCAGAGGTGTATTGTAGTTGTTAAATCTATCGGCGTTTGACCGTGATGATGAGACATGTTACGTGCACTAATCTATGATGGAATGAGTAAAGTCAAAAGTAATTAAAGTTAAAGTATAGATGAGATCAGGGGAGAATGTTAGAATGATCTCCACTGCCGGTGCCCAACGCTGTCGGGCCTTGATCCGCATGCGATCGGGGCGCCACCATATGGCTGGTGGGCCTGTCGCTGCTGCGCTATATAAAGAGGTGGAGGCGGCGGCACGAGACACGACGTTGAACGCGAGCCGCACGACTCCACCCCACAAATCCCAACACCGATCCGAGAGAGCGCGGTGGCGACGGAAGCACCACCGCCGTCGTCGCCGCCGACGCGCGCCGTCACCTCGCGGACCTCGAAGCCTCGCCGGACCGCTTCTCCGGCCGTCGCTGCCGTCGCGCGAACCACACCGACGAACCCGTGATGGCGCCTCGTCCTCCTCTACATCGGACGGTATCTCTCTCTCCCTCTCTCTCTCTCTCAGATCCAAATCAAGAACATCAAGAATGAGAAAGAAACAAGAGGAACATTCAACAACATCGAGGCGGTTGAGCTATTTCGAGGTGGTTGAGCTACTTTAAGGTGGTTGTGCTATTTCGATGTCTCTTCGCATCTACGACGGTCTTCGTATCCGACCGGGGATGTTTATAAGTTTATTTTCCAGACTCATACCGAGACATTTGACGCCATCCGTAAGGACTCGAGCGAGGAGCCATGTTGCTTGGGAAGATAGAGGCATAGAAGGTCGTCGGACGAGTTCAGACCGTCTCGGACCTCCTCCAGGGGTGGGCAACCTTGCACCCCGACCTTCGCTCCCGTGCGAACCTTGGACCTTCCCCGGACCTCAACCTCCGCTCCGTGCCACTCGAGGCATCCATGGGTCCTTGCTCCTCTCCGCTCGGGACGTCTGGGGGTCCATGCCTTGCTCGATCCGGGACCACTCGAAAGCGCTTCCGCTCGAGGTGGCCTTGCCCCCGAGAGCATCACCGAAGGCCACCTGGGACTGCCCAGGGGGGTTTTGCCTTGCGCCCCGCCTCACGCCACCTAGGGCGTCCTTGCTATGCTTCGCCTAGGACGTTCTAAGTCCCTCCGCTTCACCCGAGATGCTTGGGGCTCCCCCCGGGCCTCTACCCAGGCTCCCCTACGACCTCAACCGCCGAACCTTCCTTGATCCCTGCTCACTCGAGGGTCACGAAGACCCGACCGTGGCCATTGTTCACCTAAGGTCGCACCGACACGGCCTCGCGGGCGCCACTCTGTGGACTGCACTCCTTCTCTTCCCTGTTTAGCTATGCCCTGTCTTGCCCAAGCCTGAGTTCGAACTCAACTGAGCCCTACATATATACATAGATATAACCTTGCTGCCCGACTGCGAGGCCACCGACCTTCTACGCATGCGTACACAATACAAGGGCATCAAGGAACCACATTCACAACACGCAGCAAACAAACAAGTAGTAGCATTGCCGTTTTTTCCACGTCACAGGACAACGTGGAGATTTCCTTTTCCCCCAGGGCCGACCGGGAAAACCTCCTCGCTAGGGACATTCGGGGTCGCCTCCCCCTGGTCCAGAGCATAGTTAAGAAAATCGGACCGAAGATCGAACCGGTGGAGTCACGGTTCACGGCCACGGATCGACTGGTCGGTTCAACGGTAAACCGTCGGTTCAACATGAGCGATGAACCTATCGGCACCGCCGGTTCAACATGACCATTTTATGATCGGACTCAGCGATTTCAGCAAGCCCTAAATAACTGGAGAATAACAGGCCCATGAGGTCCTATATTCATTGCAGATTTCAAATAAACAAGCCGAAGAGCAGGGCGACTGGCGCGGGGAGCTGCTAGCAGTAGCAGGGCGAGGCGACCAGCGCGACGAGCCGAAGAGCAGGGCGAGGTGACCGGCGGGACGAGCCGAAGAGCAGGGCGAGGCGACCGGCGCGGCGACAGGGAAATTCCCGATCTAGATCGGCCGTGTGTGAGAGGCGAGAGTGAGAGTGACACACTGTGAGTGTGGGCGGCGGGAGGTATTTCTTACTTTTTCCATTTTTGCCCCTAAATCCTAGCATAACTGTGGGTATTTTGGTCCTTCTGAGAAACCGTTCGGTTCACTAAAACCCGTCCGGTTCACCGGTTTTTTAAAAACCGGTCGGTTCGTCTGGTTTTTTCCGGTCCAATTACGCAGACGGTCTTCTAACCGAACCGACCCGGTGCACTGTCCGATTCCGGATTTTTCCGGTTCAACCGGCGGTCCGATCCGATTTTCTTAACTAGGGTCCAGAGCCGCCCTAGGCTCCTTAAGGCTATGCCGCCTCTTCCCCTCGGGGAGCTCAGGGGTTGTGCCTCCTCTTCCACCCGGGGCTGTGTCCCCCTGCCAAGCGCTGTGCCTCTCCTCAACTCGGGGAGCCCAGGGGCTGCGCCTCCTCCTCTACCCAGGGCGACCTAGAAGGTTAGAACTGCCTCCTCCCCTCATCCCAGTGTTGCAACTTGCTTCCGCCCAGGAGAGCCCGGGGCTTAGCCCCCTGCCGATGGCGTCCCGAGACGTCGCGTCCCCTAGTCCGAGGCCACCCTGGGTTCAAAGCTACGCCGCCTCTTCCCCCCAGGGAGCCTAGGGGCTACGCCTCCTCTCCTCTGCCAGCAGCGGCCCGGGGCCTCCCCCTTTCTTTTGCCGAGTTGTCCAAGGGCTATGCCTCATCCTCCACTGGGGGCACTGGGCCACGTCACGCCCCTCACCGGGCGCCGTGCTCTCTCTCTACCCGGAGCCACGGGGCTGCGCCGTCCAGCAACCATGCGCAACGCGTCCTTCGAGCGGCGGTTCTCGGCGACTGGCTTGCAGATGACAAGAAGGCACAGGCCAAGCCAAGGGCCCTACTCCACTGGGCCCACCTACACCACCGCCTTCGACCCAGTACGGCACAGCCCCCCCACCATCTGATATGCGCCAACAATGAATCCGACCATCGGATCCTCACCACCGGAGGAGGACGTGGCGCACCAGCCATCTTTTGCCTGAGGGTGCCTAGATCCATCCCCCCACTGGGTATCTAGCCCTCAATTATGTGATAAGAGTGCTTCCAGTTGATGCAGAAGGTGTGAAAACATCCTCGTCGATAGCGTACTATTGATTGCTCGGAGTTTGGATGACTATCTTCTTCCTCTCGCTACCTGTTTGTTTGGAGCCCTCCCGGGGAAGCAGCCTGCTCAGCATCGCCCCGGACACCCCGGGGACTCCGCTCAACCTCTCCCTGGACACCCCGAAGGCTCTGCTGAACCTCGCCCATGACACCCGGGGTGCTTCGCCCGGCCACCATCGTTACCCTGGGGTCAAGCTCCTCTCCTTCCTCGGGCGCCCCTAGGACCGAACTGCATTCCTTCACCAAACATCGCCGGGACTGCGCCTCCTTTACCTGGCGCCCCAGGGTCAAGCTCCTCTCCTTCCTCGGGCGCCTCTGGGACCGAACCACCTTCCTTTACCTGGCACCCCCGAGAGCGACCCTCCTCGTTCACCCAGGCGCCCCTGGGGCCAAGCCTCCTCTACTGCTCGAGCACCCCCGGGATCAAGCCTTCGCCTAGGGGGACGGGTTCAAGCTCGCCTCCATGCTGCTTGCACCTCCAGCCAGCTGCCTCCTCCGCCCGATGCTCGGCACCAATTGGCAACCCCTCCAACTGGCTGCCTCCTCCACCCGGCGCCAACTGTTGCTCCCTCCGGCGTGTCTTGGGGGATCTCGCCCACAACTACTCCGCCTCCTTGGATTCGCCGCTCACTGTCTTCCCCGAGCCACCCGGGGGTTCCGTCACCATCCCGGGCTCCCGCTGCTGCTGCCCGGGGCCACACTCGTGCTACCCGAGGGACTTCTCTCACCTGCACCCGGGACTTTCCTACCTCCGCTTGGGGCCATAACCACCTGTGCCCAGGGGCTCTAGCCTTCAGCTCCCAGGGTCCTAGCCGCTGCCCGGGGGATCTAGCCACTGCAGCCCAGGGCCGCATCCACTTCTGCCATGCCTGACCCCGGGTCTGCCTCCCAAGGCCCTAGCCAGAAGGTGGCATAGCACTGTTGGAAATAAACCTGACCGGTGTGTGCTCCGGGTCAGAACGCGTGCGTGCGTGTGTGTGTTCGACGTATGTGCGTTGAGGTTTAGGTGCAGGCTGATCGAGTCCAGAGGCCAAGTCGTTGCCGGTTGAGCGCATGCAGGAGCACACAATGCGAGAAGGATGGAGAGCCGTTCATGCGGAGGAGTATGTGGCTCACGAACGCGTGAAACCAGGTCGTCCAGGCTGCTATGCGTACGTGCGCGTGAAGCTCGCGAAGTGGGTGGATGGGCGCTGCATCGCCGTGGGTATAAATTGGCCGTGTAGACTCATGTTTTAGAGTGTCTCGAGTCGTGTATTTGAATAATAAAAGCCAAGATACAGGCGTTCGTCGCCGCGGCGTTCGTCACCGGAAAAATCTATTTTGTCTACTGTTCATCTTCTACCTCTGTCCGCGAGAGTTAGAGTGACTCGGTTCTCACAAGCACTAGGCCTCTCTGCTCTTTCCCGCGTCCCCCGCCATGTGCCACACACCTTCCAAATCTTTCGCCAGCCCGAATGCGTCGGACTCATCCCACCTCCCCTAACCTCTGCGCCTTCCTCGCGTCGGCGGTGCACCAGTGCGACGGCGCGCGCGAGGAACCTGCACTCGCAGGCCGCTATGCTCGGCCTCCTTTCCAACGACATTGTGCCTACTGCGTTGCTGCAGATTCACTCCGAGTGCAGGGCACCGCGAGGCGCCAACCAAGTGTTCAACAAAATGGTGACACGGTATGTGGTGGTGTGAGATCGTGTGATGCACTGCTGCGTGATGTCTGACTACCTTGAG
Organism: Melocanna baccifera; assembly: GCA_036346265.1. Taxonomy (NCBI): domain Eukaryota; kingdom Viridiplantae; phylum Streptophyta; class Magnoliopsida; order Poales; family Poaceae; genus Melocanna; species Melocanna baccifera. Next base: position 17,245 of record JAYEVJ010000112.1, read on the forward strand.
TGCGCGCCAGCGGTTTGCGGATGGTGAGGGGTGGGTGGCACCCTCAGAGCACACTATCATTGGTCCTAAGTGGGTGTGGGCGCATTGGGGATCACCTCTGAGGCATGCTCCCCATGAATGGGTGGTAAAGTTGGAGGAGCTTGATCGTGACATGTTCTTTTGAGAATCATTTGCCGCCGACATGTACTCGGGTTGTGGTGATCTGAACACTGCGTTGTGTGTGTTTGAGAGGATTGATACACCCAACTTGGTGTCATGGAATATTCTGGTTGTTGGGTTTTCTCGCATTGGGAATGGCTGGAGCGTTATGGATGCCTTTGTGCGACTCAAGACACCGCCATTCGTTGAGCGGCTTGTCACGATGTGTATACATTTGCACTGCGATTATGCCTTACGTTGCCTTACCTGCAATGTGTAGTGGCATGTTACTTCATACCGAGGTGATCAAAGCTGGGGTTGAGAGCAGTTTATTTGTAGAGAATACACTAATCAATATGTATTTTACAAACAAGGAGCCAAGTTTTGCAAGGATTTTGTTTGATTCCCTTACTAGGAAAGATGTAATCATGTGGACAGAGATGATTCCAGGCCACTCGTCACTGGGCGAAGGAGAATTGGCCTTGAAGTACTTTGTTAGAATGCTTCAGGAAGGGTACAAGGTTGACAACCTCTATTTATCATTTGAAGAATCGGTGTCAAGGTTCTGGCAAGAAAAGATTTGTGAGGTTTGGAGGAAGTAAGGGACCGAAAGTAGTGGGAGGCAGGCAAGCCACAGTGTCCCACAAGGAGGCCACCACTTGGTGATTCACTTAGTCGCAGAAGACGCAATATATGCCTGCACCCGCACACCTGCATGCACCCTATTCTTTTCCATTGTGCCGGCTAAACGAGCTCTCGCGCGCGCACACACACACACACTCTTCCTTTGCTTGCACCTGGGTGGCTCATCGTAGGGACCAAACCTGAAGTTGAATTGGACATAATCCAGGGCTGAGTGTTTGGAGTTGATGGCCTTGAGTTTTGTGTGAATGTGGTCTCAACAGCAGCTGAGAGGACCCAGCTGGAGCAGGACTGTGTTTGGGCCGTCTCCACCCGCCGAGCATCCCTCGGAGTGCCCCTGTGTCGAGTCCCTAGGCATTCTAGGGGTGCCCCCATGATGAATCCCCAGGTCATCCCAGGACGTCCCCACACTGAGACCCCAAGCGCCCCCGTGCTGAGTCCCCAAGCCGTATTGTGCCCGACACCCGTGCCCGCACCACCACCGCACCGTTGGACTTTGAGATGCCCCTCCGCGGAGAGCAATTTGGGCACACTAGAAACTTGGGGAGATTTCGGTGGACAACTAAGTTGGAGCCTTGGAGACCCATTGATGCAGCTTTTGTAAGCAAGACTTTGGCCCATGGTCTTGGGCTAAGGTATGAGGACCACGACACAGCATACACCTGGTCTGTGGAACAGTACCCATTCGGCCATGCGCAATTCTCCGGAGCAGCTCCCGAGTAAAAGTGCTTCTCGAAGTTACCAGAGTAATGGTAGGCCTGAGGCCACTCTCGGCCTCGCTTGCCCCTGATCACGTCGGTGTCATACCTAGACTTCCTCCGTACCACCAACACTTGGGTACCTCAATGACCCCCGACATGCCTCCATGGCCTGGCCTCAATGTGATTCACTTCGGCTTCAACGATTTTTGCCTTGGCCGAACTTCGCCTTGCTTTGATGGCATTTCCTCAACTAGAGACTCCCCCTAGCTCAATGGATTCGCCTAGGCGAGTTTCAAAACTCCTCAATGGCCTGGCCTCGACGTGGTTCGCTTTGACCTCGACAACTTTTGCCTCAACCGAACTTCGCCTAGCCTCGACGGCATCTCCTCGACTAGAGGCTCCCCCTAGGTCGATGGATTCACATCGACGACTCCCAACATACCTCGATGGCTTAGCCTCAGTGTGGCTCACTCTGGCCCCCATGGCTTTTGCTTAGTCAGACTTCACTCCACCTCAAGGGCGTCTACTCGATGGCCACCTCGGTGAGTAGCAATATACCGCCCTAGGCCACCCTAGGGGCACCACCATCTTCTGCCCCAGCCACCCTGGGGGCGCCGCTCTCTTCCGCTTTGGGCCACCCTGGGGGCCACCGCCATCTTCTGCCCTGGGCCACCCCTCGATGGACCCACTTCCACTAGCTCGATGGGATCACCCTGGCGATCCTTAACGCGCCTCGGTTGCTTGGCCTTGGCATGGTTCATCACAGCCTCGATGGCTTGCTTCGGCCAGCTCACACCCACCCTCTAGGTTTGAGTGTCCAACAAGCGCTAACTTTTCTTTTGAAGACAGGTGACTCTGATGTTCCCACCATTCACTTCACCTCGATGGCGTCTCGACTAGGGCCTCCCCCTTGTTCGACGGGCTCGCCTTGGTGAGCTCCAACGCACCTCCATAGCTTTGCCTTGCTATGGTTCATGGGCCGACGACCGTGTACCACTAAGATCGCCCCCGACCAAGCTCAAGCATAACTGGAATTCTCCCTTCCGGGGTTGAGCAAAATCTTGGCACCAAGTGTTTTCCAATGGGGGACGCCCCAAGCAAAGTGCCACTCGGGAGCCTCGTCCCGAGCACCAAGTTCTTTCTAATAGGAGACGACAACGTTCTCGCCTCCTCCCCCCAAATGGAAGTGCTTCTCGTGAGCTTCGTCTCGAGCACCAAGTGTTTTTCGATGGGGGTGGGGTAGTGGGATACCCTAGTAAAAGAATAACAAGCGAACTCTATTCTAATGTTAGAAGCTAGGATAGTTACAACCCCTTTGCATCCTCAACAGAGAAGGCCAAGCGGTCATAGGATAAACTTCGTGTACCTCGGTTTCGCATCGCGCTAGCCGGCATGTGTGCCGACGGCTTGACCCCAATGTGACTCAATTGGTTTGGATAGCGCCCCTTTAGTTGAAATTTGCTTCTTCTTGATCATGCCTCCCCGACCATGCACTCTCTCTAGCTCCACGAATAATCAAGTCACCTTCTTTCGTCGGGGGCCATGGCCCAACTTCCAGAGCGCTCCATGCCCCTCAATGTACGCGTGGCTGACCCTCAATCAACGCCTTGGCGAGTCAGCCACGCGTACATTGACGAATCAACTATCTTAAGTTCAGTTGCACGTCTCCCCACCTTGAAGGTCGGCCCCCAGTGAGTTGAGAACTCCTCGCGAGGTCATCTCTAAGGCAAGTCTTTTGTGCACATCCACTCACGCTGCGAGCGACTCTCCGGGAGTCGATTAATGGCCATTTTGACGCATGTCTCATCGCCTCAGGCAATTCATCGATTCCTACTTCCTAACACTTCGCACTCCAATGCACTCCTGGTCATCCCGGTCTGGACAACACTCCATAATGGCTTTGTCTTTGTATGATATGACTTGATATATAGGACATTCCCTTAATCAAGCTTGACTCGATCTATGGGCACCTCCTTAGTTATGCATGTCTGTTGGTTTGATCGCTTTACATCGACAAGTGTCAGCCCATCACCTAAGCACGGTGTGATTAGCCCCGTGGGCCATCGCTCGACATCATGTATTCACGGCAGGCACTCCTTGTTTCATAGGCTACTTCTACGTAAACCAAGCGCGCAACACGTTTCCAAGCTTCTAGCGCCATACCTCGACAAGTCAAGCATGCAACAATTTCGTGTGTATCCTCTCACCTCAAAGGTCGAATCCCACCAGGGGTACACTCACTGATCTTGAACATCTCGGCGTGTTGGCATGTATTGATCGATCACGTCTCCAGATATCGTCCAACTCAGCATCACTAATCAAGTTCGCGCGTAGGGATATGTACGCCCCAGTCGACTCTATGCACTTAAAACTCCATCGTGCCTCGAACTAGTAGCATTCACATGCGCATCCCGCCGAGGTCGCGCAATGACCCATTTACCCAAGGACTCCGTGCGTCTTGAGCTGGCAAGTTAGGTGTTTATTTCTAACATGTTCGCATGGGTCAATCTTTCGCTCTCGGGTTCTGTCATCCTTTGGTGGCTATGCCTACATGAGTCGATTTTGATACTCCCGTGCATGCTTTCACCTCTCAAATGCTATAAGTCGAGGACTAACTTCACGAGGCACCTCTTTGGGCCAAGTCCCAACTCCGCGCCTCCTCCGGCTTCTGCATCAAGGTGGTCATCGCTTGACTATATGATTGTTCATGACCTCACATACCATGTGATGGCGAACTCCTCAGTACAACCCAAAATCGGCCGAGTGTAGAAACGGCCCTTGGGCAAGCACCAGGGGAACCTCACTTGGAGGCGCTGGTATGGCCTGTCATTTGGAGTTTGCACAAGGACTAAGGTATATTGACATGTTGTCAAAATGAATTGCAAGCTACCTGTGGGATCGTAGGCCTGAGACAACACGCCGACCTCTTTTGCAAGTCGGTGCGCTAGCCCAATCATGCAATCGTTGACCGCCTAGATCGGCGAGGGGCTACTGTTGGGGAGGGTTCCCATGCTACCTTAGACCCATAACCACCTCAGAGTGGTAGCACTCATTGGATGGTCTACCCCAAGCCAAGTCCGAGGTCAACCCCAGACGAAGTACGTGGGATCAACCCTAGGAGGGTCCGAGGCCAACCCCGAGCGGAGTACGCGGGATCGACCCTTGGAGGGTTTGGGGCCAACCCTGGGTGGAGTACATAGGATCAGCCCTAGGAGCATCTGAGGCCGACCCCAGGTGAGGTGCGTAAGATCGACCTGAGGAGGACCCTAGGAGAAGTACGCAAGGTTGGACGAGGTGTGCAAGGTTGACCTAAGGAGGACCATGGGCAAGGTGTGCATGGTCGATCCGAGGTGGACCCTGGGCAAATGACATAAGGTCAGGTGAAGTGTGCAAGGTCAACCCGAGGAAGACCCCGAACTAACCCCAAGCAAAGTACGCAAGGTTGAGTGAAGTGCATAATGTCGACCGAGGAAGACCCCAAGCCGATCCCAAGGTCCTAGACCAGGCGGGGCCCACGCGGAGCAAATGATCAAAATGCCCCCCAGAGTAGGCCAAACCTTAAGGGCAAAGTTATAACTATGTAGGCCTCTCCCTCTCTCACTATAAATAGGACCTCTTGTAATGGGAGAGGGGAGGCTACTCTTGTAATCCTAAAACACTTTTCTTGAATTCACTTGGTGGTGGTGGTGGGGATACATCGAGGTGGTTGAGCTACTTCAAGGTCCCTTCGCACCTGTGTCGGTCTTCATACCCGACTGGAGGTGCTTATAAGTTTACTATCTGACTCGTACCGACGATAGTGTTCCTTAACCAAAGAATGATCTGGATGGGGTGATCGATCCATCCCCACCATGCTCGGCATCATTGGCGAGCTCCGCGCTCGCGGGCTCCTCATGTGGCTGGAGATCCCGCATGTTGGGCACCCCGAGGGGCACGGATCCACCCTATTCTAAGGTGTGCTCGCTGCCTTCCTCACGAATGCACGAGGCCCTGGCGCGTCCCTATCCCTCCCTATGCCAATGACGCGGCAGGGACGATCGCTGGTGGACTCGCTTTGCTCAGACATCGGCGAGCTCCGCACTCGCGAGCTCCTCGCGGGGCTGGAGATCCCGCACAGCGCACACCCTGAGGTGCGCGTGCCCACCCTGATCGATGGCGCACTCACCGCCTTCCTCGCGGAGAAGCGGGCCCAAGCACGCCTCATCCCTCCTGATGCCGCGACGCTCGGGGACGGCCGCCTAATGGACCAGCTTCGCCCTGTACCATGACATGCGCTTTCACTCCTGAGCTGCCATCGTCAAGGCGACTGGCCTCGACGCGGCTGTCAACCTAGTGTACGTCAAGTACCTCTCCCTCTTCTAAACAGATCATCCGCAAAGCTAGGAAAGTAGAAAAAGGTGTCCGGGAGCAGTGGCAATGCCAGCCATCGCTCAAATGGCAAGAAGGACAAGTTCCTACCGCCAACAAAGGACCCAACGGGTGCCAGATTGACCCATCTAAAGCGGAAGAGGGAGGTGCTTGGAGGGATGTGTTGGGGCTGAACCTTTCTATTAACAAATAATTCAGCACATCTGCTTATAATGAACTAATGAGGATAGCTTCAACCAACAGATAAACAACGGAATTAACAATAAGAACATGCACAAAGTGACACCGTGGTTTACGTGGAAAACCTCCTCGATGTGAGGAGTAAAAACCACGGGGCTTGCATAGCCCACTCCCAAATCTTCCACTATAATCAACAATGGGTACAAGAAGTCTTCTCTAGAAAATCTAGAGGTACATCACAGAAACAACAACATCATCAAGATATAATCTTGGTATCATCATCAACTACCATACACAATTAACAAGAGATACACTAACAACCAAGCATAGAAGATACAGTTTCTGTCCCCTTCAGTTATCAGTTCATATCTTGCAAACCACAGATCCCAATAATGTGACATTTTGCAGAAACGTGGATTCACGAGTCCCTAACAAGCTGGCAAAATTTCAGCCAAATCGGACATCATTTGAACCCCCAAACAGATCATCTACCAAACCTGCACAGTGCTGAATCTGCTGCAACCCGAACTGAGAATACTGCTCTAAAATCTGATGTTCCTGTATTCCAATCTTCAATCCAACTGTACAAATCGAAGAGTATCAAGTCAAGAACATACTGACCAAGTTTGAGCTCAATTCGATGACGTTTGGTACTCCGATCGATGGTTTGATGAAGGTTGCATAGGACCACTCGAGCTGGAACAGATCTCTTCTTCTTTTCTCTCTTCTCTCTTTTTTTGTTATGTGGTGTGTTGTTGTTGTTGTCTACTGCAGCCCCCCTCTATCCAACAGCTAAAGGAGAAAACTAGGGTTTTCTTCCCCTCACCAAGGAGGAGGCATCTTGACCGTTGATCACAAGAGCAATCAACGGTTCGCAGGCTCTCAGTTTTATGGACTGGTGTTTGGGCTTCTTCTCCATGTGGAGAGAGTTCAGCCCAACAGGATGGTCAACTGGGGTGCGCCTTATGGCGAATAGCCCAGATGAACATTCTCCTGGTAGCCACTTCTCCATGGCACTTATGCTCCAGCGCCAGATGTTTGCAAATAATGAGTGCATCAATATGCCCCATGGGTATGCCTCGCCGCAGGTATTTTCTTGCCTCATAGTTTCGATTTTGAATGTAGCACTGCTGATAGTTTTACTTGATTCTATGCTTGTGTTCATTATATTGGGCATCTAGATTTAGAATGTGGTCATTCTTTTTAGTCTGTCCAATTATAGCAGTCGATCCTTAAATTTGCAGTTCAATTATTTCATGATGGTTAATCAATTGTGATGGATCAACATGACATATTTAGTTATTTTTGTGATGGTTGAACAATTGTGATATTGTTTCTAGGCGTCGATGCCGATGCCTGCTCGGGAACACTGTTTTCTGGACATGGTCCAGATCATTCTTGGGCTAATAGAAAATGAGCGGAAAATCCGAAGGGGCAAATCTAAAACCAACTATAGGGCAAATGAGGTGGTGCCAATAAAAGACGGGACAAATCATCAATTTCCCCCTTAATAAAATTGGTTTATATTTGTCTTTAATAGAAACAGTGATACTATGCCTATTTAATAAGAGCAACTATGATTTAGTTTTATTAAATACTTCATCTGTCCACAAATGTAGGTCGCTGTGTTTTGTGCGGTCAAGTTTTTTAAGCTTACCATTAATATATGTTAAAGTATATAGATTAACTACATGAAAATAATACCATTGGATTTATCTTATAAAATTCTTTCATAATATATATATATATATATATATATATATTATTTTTGCTAGTATATTATGATAATAAATCATAGTCATAATCTTGCATTGGTGACCGTAAAAGATAAAAAACGACATACATTTATGAACGGAAGGGGTATTACTTAACTAATATACATTCTTGGATATACATGTTGAACTAAGGGGCCGTTCAATCCAGCTGTTGGTTCTATCTATTGACTTTTGGTTGAAATTATATTGTTACAGATATCAGCTTTTTCTAATTTATTTAGTTAAAAAATAAGAAAAAACATCACAATATCTACATAGATTATAGAAAGAGAAAAGAGAAAACAAAAGATGAAAAGAGAACAAAAAACTAAAATTAAGAACCCTAGCTTCCAAGCCAGATTGAAGAGGGTTATGCTGCGGGACGCGGAGGTAGGGGTGCAAACGGAGCGGATAATTTCCGTCCGTCCGACCGACCGAAGGCTCGTGGAGCAGATATGGAAGAGCTAAATAGGTATCCAATACTATCCGTGTCCGGCTCCGACTCTGAGGAAAAAATATGAAATATGATACGAGATGAGTGATATCCGTTTGTATATATCCATATGTCAAGTGATATGAAGAAGTCTGTTGTGACTTCACTCAGAAACAAGATAACATATAGGTAGATCGTTACGTCTAAATATGTAGAGAATACTGAGTGCTCTTATTTCAATATCTCAGTGATTAATCTCTTTGTGTTCACTTAGATCGCACTCTACTGTCCAATGTCATGTGTAAAGAAGTGGATAATTTTCGTCCGATCGACTGATTGAAGGCTAGAGGAGCGGATATAGAAGAGATAAACATGTATCCAATACTATTCATGCCCGACTTCGATTTCAAAAAAAATATAAAATAAGATATACGATGAGTAATATCTATTCGTATCTATTCAAATTACACCCCTATACTTAGAGGGTGCTACTTGTCAATCTCAGATCAATAAATATTAGGACGTGACAACCATCCTCTTTCTCCATTCTCGATGTTCCCGATGCGCTTTGTTACTCGTACTGATCCCACAGGCCACTAGAAAGCACTCAACAAAAGCGAGCTATTAGCCAACCAGAGATCGGATCAATGGAGGTTCGCGCACGCGCGCCCGGCAAGATCATCCTCGCCGGCGAGCACGCCGTCGTCCACGGCTCCACCGCCGTCGCCGCCGCCATCGACCTCTACACCCGGTCCTACCTCCGCCTCCTCCCCTCGGGTCTGTCCCCTCACCCCAGATCAAGAAACCCGATACTTTGATCCTTTCTTGGCGCTGCTTTTTCTCACCGTTTGTTGTCGTTTGTGAGTTTTGCAGGGGAGGGTGGCGGCCCCGGCGACGGCGCGGTGGAGGTGGACCTGAGGGACTTGGGCCTCGCCTTCTCGTGGCCGTGCTCGCGCCTCCGCGAGGCGCTGGGGGAGGGCTGCAAGGTGGAATTAGAGGCGCCGAGGCCGTGCTCCCCGGACGAGCTGGCCGCCTTCGCCAAGCTCTTGGAGCAGCACGAGATCCCCGAGGCCAAGATCTGGCTCTCTGCCGGTCTCTTCGCCTTCCTCTTCCTCTACACCTCAATCTTGGGGTCAGTAGCTTTGTTCCAAACAATCTTGTAATGCTGGCACTTTCTAATAGTAGATTTAACGTGATTGTTTGTGTTCTTGTGTAGGTGTAGGCCTGGGAAGGTGGTGGTGAGCTCGGACCTGCCGATGGGCGCGGGGCTCGGGTCGTCGGCCTCATTCTGTGTGTCATTGTCAGGGGCACTATTGATGACTGCCGGTGCAGTCAGTGCGGGAGGAGGTGGTGGTGAGGAGTGGGAGTCGTTGGGTAAGGACGATCTTGAGCTGGTTAACCGGTGGGCGTTCCAAGGGGAGAAGATCATTCATGGCAAGCCTTCTGGCATCGACAATGCTGTCAGCACTTTCGGTATGCTGTTCCCTTCTATTAGTTATAATCTTTCAGTTGGTACCAAAATGCCCTTGCAATTAAGCTTTACCTGTAGTGGAGCAATCGATATTGAGTTTGTATGTGGTTGTTTCACGATCACTGACCGCGTGATTGCTCAATGCCACCACTGTTGTAGTTGCAGTCAGGATTGCTTACAGTTTATTTCTGATATGTGATGTGTACTTGAGTTTCATCTAGATGGATAGATGCAACTAATGGGATAAGTTGCCACTCATGGACAAATCGGTAGGTGCCTGATGCAGCTAAAGGGAATGCATTTACATGTTATACTTTTTGCTTAAATATCTTTTAAAGTTTAGTAGTTCGGTCATGGAAATCTTCTGTGTATTGTGCTCATTTGAGCCATTTCCTACTGCAAGTATCTGAACTTTAACTACCCCTCACTATTTCTTCTTGTTATTGTGCTTTACTAAGTCTGTTACATGAATGTTAGGAAGCATGATCAAATTTAAGAAGGGGGAATTGACAAACCTTAAATCTAAGAACGCAGTCAAAATGCTCATCACTGATACAAGGGTTGGTAGGAATACAAAGGCCCTGGTTGCTGGTGTATCTGAAAGAGCCTCTAGGCATCCCGATGCTATGGCTTCTGTATTCCATGCAGTGAACTCTATTAGTGAAGAACTTGCAAACATTGTTGAGTTAGAAGCTAATGATGAGATAGTCATCACCTCAAAGGAGGAAAAGCTAGCAGAGCTCATGGAGATGAATCAAGGTTTGCTTCAGTGCATGGGAGTCACTCATTCTTCTATAGAAACTGTGCTGCGAACAACATTGAAATATAACTTGATCTCTAAGCTGACTGGAGCTGGTGGCGGAGGCTGTGTTTTGACTATGATACCAACTCGTATCCTTTTTTGTAGCTTTTCCTTCATGGCTATTATATCACTAAATGCCATAGATTTCAACTTATGGTTTCGAGAAATTGAGTGTACATAAATGTAGTTTTCGATATTCACTTCTAATGAGTTTGGCATGATTGGAATGTCAAAATTACAATGATTTGTCAATAAAAGCTAAATGCTCATCACTTCAACATTTTACATGTGGAAAGATTCTCAAATATTATGTATTCTCATGAGCTGAACCAGTAAATTTACTAATGAGGAATCTGAAAATGCTCTCAATGTTTGACCAATGCTTTGTACTTCTAGGATCCTCGAATTTTTCCAGATCTGGGTTCTGAATTGTGATACAATTACCTCTTTATGAATAGGTCTGCTATGTGCACACAAACCCACTTCACAGTAGTTGCATCATTGCATGACATTCTTGTCTGGTGGTTTAAAAAAGCTTGTATGGTACTTCCTTGAACTTTAAGTAATAATATTTGAGCTTTACAAATCTTTTGATATGCACACAATTTATGTCTAAGCAGTGATGCACAATGCTTCCTTGACATGAATTTCAGTATTGTCCAACTTAGTTTTGGAGAAGGTCACTGCAGAGCTCGAATCACACGGCTTTCTCTGCTTTAAAGTTGCGGTTGGTGGACGAGGTCTTCAGTTTTGCCAAGGATAACGCTCCTGTTTTAATGGAGATGTTGTATAAGAGTATATGGCTTATTTAAAGGTTCTTCAGATGGTTTGCACGACAGTTTTTAGACTCTGTCATTCTTACTTTATGCGTAGCAGATCCCTGTATCAAATAAGCTCAGTTGCCTGATTGTTGTTGCAGTCGTTGTATCAAATAAGCTCAGTTGCCTGATTGTTGTTGCAGTCGTTGTATCAAATAAAACTTTTTTGGTAGTTAGATTAGATGTGATTGGAATCTTTGAGATGACTCCTTATCCCTGTACCAGGTCACTCCAACGAGTATATTTTATGACTCCTGTTGCAAACTTTACCATACATTTGCTGTACTATTACACATTCTTGTGTGCTGGTTTAAAAATCAATTTATTCAAAAAGAATGTGAATACACACTCAGCTTTTTACTTGTTTAAGAATACGCGCAATCAACCTTTTAAATTTTGGATCACAAGTTTGCACAGTATTTAATTTTTTTATATGAAAAATTGTGCTAGTAGATTCATCATCAAAAATACTTCAATATCATTACATTAATATTTTTTTGCTAACATATAACTAGAAAAAAAATAAGGATCAAGAGGGACGGACGCAGTGGAGACCGTGTCGACGTCAAAGTCCAGAAACGAGAAGAAAACGGTGGTAGCAGAGTTTATGTTCTAGTTACAACTTTGCCAATAAATACCAACCAAGATAGGGGGTTCAAAGCGGATAAATTCAACGAAGTGGTGTTGCATGCGAAACTTTCGTGGCAAACTGAACGGAAGCACTGTATTTTTTGTTCCATACGGGTTTTTCTCCTACTTAAACTTCTCAAAAAGGTAAACTAGGACGTGCTCCTTCCGTCCCTAGATAAAGTAGAGGAAAGAAGCAGCGGCAGCTGCTAGGTCGACCATCCTCACAACATCTCTCTCCCACAGCTCCTTTGCAGTGCGACTTCTGTCATTGCAGCTTTTTTGTGTTTATTAAGCTGATTACCCTTAAAATTTCGAAACCCTCAGTTAGATATTGATATTATGTTACGGCAGCAAATGATGGATTGGGCCAATTCAACCTCCAAAACAGCTGGATCACAAATATTTTGTTCTTTCACAATATTCCTCCGTTACAAAATAGGGAAAATTTGTTGTGTAGCACTGAAAGTTCACTGCTTCTAGAAAATACCACCGAAAAAATCAGGCTCCGGAAATTACCACCGAAAGGTTCACCTCGCTTCGGGATTTAGCACTCTGTTAGTTTCCGTAGAGATAAACTGTTAGTTCAGAGGGCAATTTCGGAATTTCGCAATTGAGGAAAAGAAGAGAGGTAGTGGGGTGTGGACCCCACCCGTCGGTGGGGCAAAATGAGGATAAGGCCTCACCTTGACCGCTCGCTTCGGCCAGGGATCCAGGGAGGGTGGAGCTCAAGGCGGCGCGCGGTCCTCTGGGCGACTTCGCGGCGGCGTGGCGTACGGGTCTTCGGGCCACTCCTCCTCGGCGCAGTGCGCGGGGCACAGGGGTAGGGGCTGAAGAGGACGAGTTGGAGGAGGCGTCGGAGCAAGGGGAGGTGGCGGGAGGCCGCGAGGCGGGCGCTAAGGAGGGACGTTAGGCGGTGGTCGGGGCGGAAGGCGGGGGAGTCGGATGCGGCCGCGAGTGGGAGGTGGAGGTTGAGCGCCGCGAGGAGCGGGTGGTGCCGCACGCGACGGAGGATGCGGAGGAGCGCAGTGGGGGTGGAGGCGTGTGTGGAGGGGAGCACAGGGAGGGGACTCGGCGGCGAGAGGTGGGAGACGGCCAGCGGGAGGAGCGGCAGGGAGGGGTCGAGGGGGATGGAGACAGAGGCGGTGGGGCTTTGAGGGGTTTCGATCTCCGGCGAGATGAGGCGCTGGTGCTTGGAGATGATGGCGGGGAGCACACACATAGCCTGGATCTTGGCCTCAGCCTGGGGCTCGGGCTCGCCTCGCAAGGCAGCCTCTCGTCTTCCACCACCACCACCTCCTCCTCCCCGGCGTCCCACTGGAGCGCCGTGCTCAACTCCATCGTCGGTGCGGTGGGGGAGGCGGAGGACCAGGGGATGACGTCGACCTCGCCCGACAGTGCCGCCGCGGTCTCCAGCGCCAGCGGGAAGAGGGAGCTAGAGCGGACGGGATCCGGCATCCGCGCCGGCGCCGCGGTCGGGAGCGACGAGGAGGATGGTGGGACGGCGGCGCCGCAAGAAGTCGCGGCCGTCCAGGACCGAGCCGCCGTGCTCGAGGAGTGCTTCAAGACGCACAAGACGCTCAATCCGTAAGCATCTCCTCCTCCTCTGGCTGCTCCTTCTCGTGGCCGTGATCGCCCATGGAGTCCGCCCGCCCGCACGCGCATTGGATTGATCGGGATTTACGGTGGTTTTAATTGCGTAAGCGAAGGTGGCGCCGCCAACCGGCAGGCTGCGCCGCAGAGGTGGAGGTGTGGTTCCAAAACCGCCGGCCCGGACCAAGCTCAGCGACGGAGGTCGGCGATGCGGGTAAGGGCATTTCTTCTGCTCGCAGCAATCATGGACAAACAGGTAAGGGTATTTTTGTCTCAATTAACACCGTCAACATGAAAAACTAACATAGTGCTAAATCCCGGAGCGATGTGAGCCTTTCGGTGGTAATTTCCGGAGCCTGGTTCTTTTGATGGTATTTTCCGGAAGCAGTGAACTTTCAGTGCGTCTTCCTGAACTGAACGGTTAAAGCCAGCAGCATATTTGTACAGTCCTCGCAGAAAGTTCATTTGTTTTTGTGGCAACGGCCAGCAAAGTAGTAACGGCCAGCAAAGTAGTAACTAAAATTAACTCAGAAAGTATATCTTATGTATACCATCTAACTAATCAGCTTAAATGAATTTATGTACAAGGTTAAACAAAACAGGAGAAAAATTCAGTCGTTAGGTAGGTACAAATATTCAACAAGTAACGTAATTTGGCTTTGCAAATGCAACAGACTCTGGAAGGGTAAAAGATGCACAAAGCATCCACTTTCCCGGAGCAACAAGCCGTACTCTATGCATTTCAACGTCAGCCACATTCTCGCACAATGCTGAATTTATCCTCTGCAATTTTGGGCTTATGTGTTAATTTGGTTAATAGAGTTAAACAAAGAAATGGTTCCAATAGAAAGGAAAGATGTTTAGATACCACATCATATCGCATTTACCTCATGAAAGTCATATTCAGGATCCTCGGCTTTGGAGAATCCATATACGTGGATCTTTGGCATGACACAAGGTTGTCCCGTTTGTCTGTTTCTTAAGATCCCTCTGAAGACATCTAGGAAAACAGGAGAGCAAAATCATAAGCATATTTATCTCTTGAGAACGAATAATTACAGGTTTTCAAAACCATTTGGGCCTGGGAAATGTTTAAAAAGGGAAGTGAGCTATTTCTTGACGAGAGCATTTCCAACATTATCGTGTCTTCTTTGACACTAAAAACCATATGAGCAGTGTTCTAAAAAAGGGATCTATGCATCTCCTATCGCTGCTTATTGTGGAATGCCCTGTCGTGGATCAACTCTTTTTGGAATAGGCTCATCTGACATAGCCAGTGGTAAAATCTGGTCCAAATAAAGTTGTTTGATTTAAACCCTCTCTGGAATGAATTGGTGCTAGTACGGGTCATCCCATATAACCCTTTTAAGATACTGATGACTCCAGAACCAACAACCAAACATATCCTCCTCTAAGATGGGCTCTTTTTAGGATGCGGACATTTCAGATGTCAAACAGCCCCCCACCTAGCTCACCTGAATATTTGTTTTTTTTCTTTTTTTCCCTTCTATTTTTCTTGTTGTAGCCTCACTTTGTAACTATGTAGTGAGCTACAGCCACCGGAGGTAGGAATTCGAACCTGACAGTACAACAGTACAAACTAGTGTGCATTTTGATAATAAAAAAAAAGAAATAGCCCAAGGAGATGAGAAGGAAAAGGAGCAAGGGAGGAAACGGAGGGCAGTCATATATGCATATGATCCTTTGCAGTACAAATCCCAAAAGTTCATACAACATCTTAACGGAAGTTTCACCCAGGAAAAATAAGAAACACACTAAGTCAATCCAGCCATCAGCATCCATTATTATCTAGTCAGACAAAAAGTACCATTCAAGAGGAAAATAGCTAAGTAACTACAGGAAAGTATACTCACCTAAAAATTCTGCAGCATCCTTGGGCAAATTCATTACTAATTGTGTGACTGGATGCACATGTTGGCTTGAGTACATTGCAGTAACAAACATTCTAGCATCCATGTTAAATACCTGGTTTAACAAAAGACTATTAGCAAATTTTACGTAAAATTCATGCAGATGCACAAAAAAAAAAAAAACTAAACATCAAATGTCCCACTTGCTTGCAGTAAGGCCAACATAATAAGCACAAGATTTATTGCAATAGTATAGTTCCATAGATAACGCAAGCTTTGGGGATGTTACATTGTAACTTGCTTGATAATTTTATAGTAAATAGATTACATCTCCAATCAAATACTTTTCTTGCCTGTGACAAGAGAAGTCTTTGACGGTAGCTTCAACTTGTTTATACTAAAAGAGTGTGCTGGTGCTATCTTGCATATTCCGAAGTTTGATTGGTAATTACCTCAATTTTCCTTTCAAGTTTGTTAAGAACAATGTTTCTTTCAAGTACTCAGCTGCAGTTGGGTTTAGGTCATTTGCATAAACATATTTGACTTTTTTCGCAGCTGAAATTGCTATTGGACCAACACCAGAGAACAAATCACCTGCACCAGGATGCAACAACCAACAGTTAGTTGTGTTAGGGGGGAAGTAAGATAATAAGGTTAAGTAGAAATTGCTCAGTTTAGCAAAAAGTTCAACTTGAATGACATTAGCAACATTAAAAATCTAAAAATTGTCGACAACTGCTCTACAGTGTGATAACTATGCATACACCATATATTAGGGCCAGTGCGAACAATGTAGACCATCCTTGGAGCTCCATCATGTTACATCGTGGAATTATGAAATTCTAAGCTGTTCATCAAACAAACACTATTGATCTAAGTGATTGACAGAGTACATGCTGCATACCACAATTGGTGAGTGTAGTGGTTCCTATTTGGCACATTGGTTTGTTAACAAAACTTAATCATGATCAATAGTGTGCATGTAGATAGATTATCACAGTTAAAATATGCTTTTACAATGATGGCAGCAAAGGTACTTTACATGCATGTGCAGAGAAGAACTGCATGAAAAAATGGTATGTTGATATAAAATTGTTAGGCTATAGATGAATAGATGAAACACACATGTATTAAACAGCCCAATGGGTAGTATACAGTACAAAACTCAAGGGACAACTAAATCATAGAAACTAGAAAAAAAGATACGGAGGACGGAGTGGTTCAGGTGAGGAGTTTCAGGGATAGCGGCAGTGAAAGAGGGGGTTAGGGCCTCGGGGACAGAGGTGGGAGTTGGGGTTGGCGAAGCGTGTCACAATTAAGGAAGGCAGGATCGTGGAAGAAGAACCGTGGGAGAGGAGATTGTGGGAGCAGTTATGGTGGGCAAAACCATCCTCGTCTTTTTCATTTTTTCTCTGTGGTTTTTTTAGATAAGACTCCTGGTACGTGCGGTTTTTGTCATAGTTTTATTTAGATGAGGATTGACATAGGCATGAACAGGAGGGTGAACGGATAAATTCATCGTTTATATTAGTAGATGAAAGATATAGCCATCGGTCATTACTATATATTACATTCGGGGGAAACCGCCCATGGCCAGAGCATCCACATCACCTCCTCCGCAAAAAGGCCCTTTGGAATTCCTGAAATCGCGTATGGGTCCGTAGTTTTTTTGCGGAGAGACCCTTGGCACATTTTTCCTTCCCAAAAAAACCCTCCGTTTCTCCGAAATTGTGTACAGGTTCTCCGCATTTTCATGGAGACCCTCCTCTTTCTCGATAGCGTCTCGTGGTTTTTGTGAAATTACATACAGGTACTTGGTTTTATACAAAAAACCCCTTTGTTTTTTTTGAAAATACGTTTGGACCATTGCTTTTCCAGATAATCCCTTTCTACGAATTTTTATCTCTTTTATTACTATATATTACGTTCGGGGGAAACCGCCCACGGCCAGGGCGTCCACGTCACCTCCTCCGCGAAAAGGCCCTCCGGAATTTCTGAAATCGCGTATGGGTCCTTAGTTTTTTGCGGAGAGGCCCCTGGCATGTTTTTCCTTCCCAAAAAAACCCTCCGTTTCTCCGAAATTGTGTACAGGTTCTCCGCATTTTTATGGAGGCCCTCCTCTTTCTTAGTAGCGTCTCGCAGTTTTCGTGAAATTACGTACGGGTCCTTGGTTTTATACAAAAAAACCTCTTTGTTTTTTCTGAAAATACGTTCGGGCCCTCGCTTTTCCAGATAATCCCCTTCTACGAATTTTGTCTCTTTTACTTCGGTCCACATGATAGCTAGAGCGGCGTGGCGTCGCGCTAATGTTGCTAGTTAGCTTAATGTTTAAAAAGAAAACATGAAATGCATGTTTTGAACCAGAGAATATTGACGACCAGTTTTTTCTCAGTAGTTTTAAGGCGATCCAGTGTATTTCAATTCCATATTTGAAATTTAAATAGGGATTATAATCTTTTTTTACTGGCAGATTATATTCATTTTAAAGCTATGCGCACACCTGGCGGAATGGTCACACTGGTCTCTCTCTCTGTGTTTTTTTTTGTTTTTCTGTTTATTCTAAAAAAAATCAAATTTGAATTAACAAAATGTTTGGCTAGTTTTTCCTTAGATTTTCCAAAAAAAAATGGTTTTTCGAATTTCTAGATGGAGGTGAGGTTGTCTTCCAAGGTGGAACTAAAAACCTTTATTGCGGCGAATTGGTTTGACCCGATCCAACTAGTTTGATCTTTTTCTCCTGTCCGACTGGTTCAACGTGAAGAAGCAATGAAGCAACGACAACCTGGGTTCAGCAATAGCAACCCAGGGAAGAGCAACTCTTGTCCATTTCCTGCCACCGTGCATCACTTCAAGTTCGTCGCAAAGTACATCGAGAAGGGTTCACTTGCCACGCTAGAAGACCACCTCTCCACATCATCAAAAATCACACGGAACAAGGGAAAGTTTAAGGGCGTTCGGAATAGCGATGATTTCTGATTTTTAACTGAAATTTTACTGTAGTTAGCTGATTTTTTTACTGTAACTGAGTTGACTTATTAAACATAATTAAATTTAAAAAAATGTAAAAAATAAAAACGACACGCTAATCTATCGTGGACAATGCAAAGAAATACAAAAAAAAAATAAAACACAAAAATACCAAAAAACAAAAAAAAACAAAACATGAAATGGTTTGAAAGCCACCGCCCAACGCTGGCCAAAAGCCAGAATGAGTGGCACTTAAACCAACGAAGTACTAGTACGGCAAAATGCAACAAAAACCGTTGTTTTTTTTTTTTTTGCAATTTTACCGTTGTCAATTGAATATCACTGTGCTTTTGATGCTATCTTAAAACAGACTAACAGACATTATTTTTAACTTCAGCTTATAGTTTATAGCTACAATTTATATTTTTTAAACTATTAATAAGAAAATACGGATTAACAGAAACTTACATACGATACCAATATATGTAGAGTATGAAGTAATAGAAACTTACGTATAATTTTAACTAATACAAGTAAAATCATTATAGCATATATTATAATCAACTTATAAATCCTATATTACAAAAACTTTGTTTAAAAATTACTTTAGGTAGAAAAGCTAAAAAACAACCTTTAGAAGCTAAAAGAAGAGGCCTAACTTACCACGTCAATAAAATTCGTAATTAAAGTAGCTTTAGTGACCGAAGTGCCTCAATTGTTCAAATTTGAAGATCTACCATGATTTAGTGTCCAAGGTGGCACCAGTATGTTACACGCGGTTCAATTTTGAAGGTACCGGCAGTAAAGCATCGACAGTGTTTGAATTAAGAATTGACGTAAAATCTTTGAATATCAGAAAACCACTTATTGCGTCTCTCTCTTTCCATGCAAAAATGCTACACTTCCAACCATGAAACCACCATCAGACAAAATTTCATGTTTGACGTAACCAACTGATCACACAGGGTACAACTGACATCAACTCTTGAACCTAACACTACGGCTGACGTTTGGATTGATGCCGGACATTTCACCTCCATACGGACCGGAGGGCTTCCTAATGTCACGCACTTGACCTTTACGCTTAACAAGCTTGGTTTGATGCTTAACCTGCACAATCACACACGAAATGAGTTCATTCAGAATGATGGTCCACGCAGCTCAACTGTTTCATGTATTATGTTACTTACCCTGTATTTCTTTCGTGGATTCTTAACTTTCTTATTTCTGGAGCGAGTCAATCCCCGATTCTTCTCAATCTGCATGAGTTTGATTTGTTTAGAATATACATATCAGAAAACTGAAAAATGCAAAAGCTGGTAAGATACACTTTGGCGAGGGAGGAGGATTAACCTGGTATGAGATCTTCCTCTTGCCATCTCCTTCAATTTCTTCACGCAGTTGTTGAACATCAGTTCTGTCATAGAGAAAGAAATAAGTATTGGCATGGCATTTACTAAAAGCACCTTATCATCTTTATCTGATTTTATTGAAGGAACTTACAGTGAGTACTTCTGTTCCTTGCTCAATAGTTTTTCGGTCCTCCGCCTTTTTACATCTTTATAGAAATAATCTTCAGATTCTGACGATGCATGATTATCATCATTATCATCTTCATCATTGAATTGGTTAAGTTTCTCTTCAGTGTAGTCATTATCTACTGGCAACTCATCATCGTCAAGCATATTAGCTCCTACTCTTGCAAGAACACGGAGCTCATGCTTTCGCCGTCTTTCACCAATATCATCTCGTTTTGGAAGGTCATCATCACCAGAAACAAACTTGAAGATATAACACATGGCCAGAAATGAAAGGGTTAGCAGCAGCTACAACTGTCATAACCTCAAATAACAAACGCAGGCATACGACAACTGACACAAAGCATACACCAAAGCAGAGGTGCATGGTAAAATAATTGATTTAAGGTTGTACACGAGCTTGGTGGTGGGAACCACAAACCACAAAGGCTGAAAAAGAGAGATCTCCAGCAATTATCAACTATAACTCAATTAAATATTTCAGTCAATATCTTTGATAAGACAAGGGTAACTACGCTTTCTGTTCCTAAGACTATCAAAGATGATTTTATGCACTTGAAGGTAGATGTCATTGTGTTACATGACATATAATAGCATACAGGTCCTTCTGGAACACCATAACAGCAAGATTACAGGCATGACCCAACAATTTGACAAAAAGAAGTTCAATATTGTAGGCCACTGCATATTTAAGAAAACTAATAACTATTATAGGTATCTTGAGATAACAAAGTTTTTAAGGCTGAAAGACAGCATGTATATCACAATTCATCGCTGTTATGCTTTACCAAGGATAATATTTCTTCAAATATTCCCAAATAGGGACCAATTGTTCTGTCCTAGTCTTATCGAAATTCCAATTCCCTTCTGCAATATGCAAAGTCGTACTACACTTGAGACATATCCAGAAACCTCAGGACAAATATGTGAAATACAACACCACTTGCCAACTCACCAAACAATTCCTTGGAATTTTGCAAATCATTCTGGATACAACAATGTTTCAGATATTACTATATCAAGTTATGTCCAGTTTGTGCTGACTGACAATAGTTATAACATGCCTGGGTGTACGGATTTAAATGTTATCCCATGCCCAATTCCAGGAGGACCACAGAAAATAGTTCCAATCCAATTAGGGTTTCTGCCGAATCTACCATAAGCAACAGTACATGGCCAGAAAATCGGCCTATCTTTTCGCAAAAACTGGTCGAGACAAACTTGTTATTTTTACTTGGATATTTTCGAAGAATATTATGAAACAATATGCTCTGATGAAACAAACAAACTTGAAAAGCAGCAAAAGTTGACCACAACTAAGGCTAGTACCTACTATAGTAATGCCAGCAAGACATTAGGTTCAGCGAGCTAAATCCTACCCCTTGCAGAAAAACCTGGGACCAGTGGTTACCAAGTATTTTGCGACAGTTTACTCATATGTGACCAGGGACAAATAATTACAGTCCCATTTACAAAAATGTGTGCGGAGATTGATGACAACTTGGTCGAAGTCAGGATGATTTGAGTCTTTACCCATACTCCATAGACAATCTATAACAAAAAATAGTCTCTGTGATTTGGGGCCTAAATGCCAGTAAATATTTTTGTTTCTATAGTTTTGCAGTTACAAGTTTGTATTTCCACCATCTACATAAAACACTATGGTCAAACAGGCACACTTTTAATCATTTCACCCTTACATATTATCACCAGAAAGAAAGCAGCTAAATATAAAGCTATCCAACAAAAACAGAAAACCTGTAACAGAACAGTGTGTATATTTATACCTTGTTTTTATTTGATTTAGCTGCAGCTACCAGGAGCTTGCTAGGTTTGATCACATGACTATTTTTCTGCGCTTCATCGTCAAAGTCATCCAATGTCTGCAGGTCACTTCTAAACATCCACAAAAGATATTGTTTAAATCAATTGTTTAAAGCAATTGTTTAAAGCATAAAGAAAGTGAAAAATTATTATGTAATAGAAGAAAGAGGTGACATAGCTAATAGCTCACCTATTATTAGTTGCCCTGGTTTTTGACAACTTCTCAGGTTTCAACCGCGTCAAATTATACAGCCCTTTTTCCTTTAGCCTCTCTTCAAGGTTTGCTCTAACTTTTAACATTTCTAGGCTTTCCAAGCCCATATACTTGTCCTGCAATATTAATTCAGCTTTTATGCATTTACACACTGATTTAACTAAAAAGTTACAACATATATTTAACTGAAAAGTTACAACATAATGGAACAATGGAAGTATTCTTGGAAGTTCAACCTTGCTCTTCCTTTCGGTAATTTCATGGTGATCATTATTTGAAGGCGCATTCTTTGTTAAATCAGCGACTTCAGCACCCTGAATTATTGTCATCATGAGTTATCGGAATAACTTGATTATTAAGTAATAAACCTAATAAATTAGAAGCAGTGCTTGATTTACTTTATCCGGTACTAGTATATTGCTAGATTTGCCCTCCTCTTTGTCTAGAGCAACTATCTTATCCTTCGCATGCATGGTGCGGCTATCAGGCATGCAATCGTCATCAATGTCCCCTTTTTGCCTCGGAAGATTTATATTAGCCTGATTCATCTGTGAAAAAGAGAAGACATTTAATCTCTGACATATTCTTGATAGCTTTTTAATCAACTATAGCAAGAAAAATTGGTACTAAAAATTCCCTAAAATAGTGAAATTTGATGCTGCAGAAACCCTTCAGTACACAAAAAGACAAGGTTACAGAAAACAAACCTTTTCTACCATATTCTTGGTCTCTACAAGACGAGCAATTACAGGATGATCCTGCACAGGCAATCCCTCGGCTTTCATAAGGAGGTAGAAGGTAATAGCTTGACAATGAGCCAGCAGACAAGCTCGCTTCACTTCCAAAGGCTGCATTCTACCCTTATCCTTGCCTAGCCCAGCTGTCACCTGCAGAACAGAGTCTATTATCACAAGGGCAACCAGAGCTAAACCTAAATAAAATAATCAGAAAGGCCATCAATTAAACAAAACAGCTCGCAAGAATTAATGTCCATTTAGCAAGCTAAAACAAATTCAAAAGAACATAATGAAGCATTTCCACAGCAAGCATGGACTGGGTCCATACACACTTAATGCCCATTAGAGTATTAGAGAGTAACTATCATTAGTCAGTGTGAACTGATTGTGCTGCAAGGCGATGTGCACAGCGAAGGCACACTTGTACCACCACATTTGTACTTCTGCTAAATTGCGAATAACATATAAGCATCACACACAGTAATCCAAGAAAGATAGAACTATAAGCATCTAAGCATCATGCATAGTAAGCCAAAAAGATTTAAGCTTCAAACTTCAGAGTTTTCTTACATGCAAGTAAAATGTCCAAATTATACAATTGTTCAAGGAATACTATTGGAACCAGAAACAAGCACGTGGAATCAGCAGTGAGCATAACTATAAATTACCTCACTGGTGACTGGTCCTATCGCCCTCAGCTCTTCATGGGCCTCATTTAAGTCAGACAATAATCCAACCAGTTCAGGAGCAGAACTGCATTAAATTTAATATGCAGATGTCATCATGGATCAACACAGAGATACATAACAACAATCTCACTTCTAGTAGTACTGAATTTAGATATTACAAGCACTGAAGAACTACAAATCTGAATGTTTAGGTCTTTGACAAGGTATTATGTACCTAGTACATAACAAGGGATAAACACCGTGGAAAGGAGACCAAACAAAAGGTTACTCAGGCAAGATTGATTCAAGGGGAGCCACCAGGGATAAACACCGTGGAAAGGAGACCGAACACAAGGTTACTCAGGCAAGGTTGATTCAAGGGGAGCCACCAGAAAATGGGATAATATTGCTCAGTGCCATCACAAACATAACAGAGTTGGAAAATAACATCCAATGTCACTGACATGTGGCCCCAGGTCCCACATGTCAACCTCAAATTGGATGGTATTTCCCAATTTATACCTCTTTGCGATGGTATAGAGCTAATTTATAACCTCAAGCCTCGACATAGTTACTATGAATGATAAAGAGCTTCTTCATCCACTGATAATAATTCACTTACAGGAAACACATTCTGTAATAAGCATCGGCCTTGTCAAGAAATTAGAAATAACTTCAATATTTTAAAAGTAAAATAAAAGGCAGACCTGTATAGCAAACCCATTTTCTCATCTCTTGACAGGACAACAGAGTCTTGTTTCATTTTCACGTAGCTTTCAAAAGAGGATGCCTCATCGGCAGCTTTGACTTGACGGTTGGATGCCTGCTAGTCAATGTGGAACAGCCACATACAAAAATTATTCTCTGATAGCATCATATTCAAATGGGCATCAATAAACATATGTGTTACCAAAGTATTAGTAAAATGATATTTTAGTTTATGTAATCAGTAATTCATCCTTAGTTAGCAATCAGCAAGTAAATTGTAACAAACAACAGAATTCTTGTTGTTGAAGAAAACAAAATTAGTCACGAAAGTGAAATCCTATAATACTATACAGTTGGTCCCCACTAACAGCAATTAATGCTATTTCTTAATTTTGTGTACATCCACAGCATACCTTTAATTAGATATCAGATAGGAAAAGATGTCCAGGGGGAAGTTTGGATGATGCTCAAAGCCATTCTCCGTGTTAAAGCAAACAATAAACTATAACAAGAAAAAAATTCAGTCAATCACCTTCATGGCTTTATCATCTTCATCACTTTCACCATCCTCTAACCCAAAATCTCTCATTGACAGCTTTTCCTTCTCATTTTCGATCCTCTGTAACTCTTCATAGTCCTCATCCTCACCAGAGTGTTCACCAGCATCATAGTATGCATTCTTTCCTCTACCCCAGATGTTTTTATCTTTCTCATCTTCCTCAAGTTCGTCCATACTATCATCACCTCCGGCAATTTGTTTCACTGCCCTCTCTGCTCTTTTTACTATACAGACACGTTAAGTTATGAATATGGAAGCACCTCATATCAGAAGAAATAAGTACAACGGTGCAATAGTTTTCCAGTTAACATCTCAAACACAATCATGTAAATCATAAAAACTGAGCCAAAAGTATAGGTACATTGGTGCACTAATAAATTCTGAAACTAGAACAACCAAAAAAAAGTACTATAATATTTAACCCTACCAAAAGGACAGCAACTGAGTGGTCATAACAAAAGTGAAGGTAAACGTGTAATGAAATCTAAAAGCAACGGCTGCAACACCTTGTAAGGAAGTTGATGCAGGGAATGTAAAAATGAAATAAGAGGCCAACAGATAGAACTCTCTAAAGAGATGAAATATTGCGATCTTACTCTAGAAATGAAGTGTTGCAGCCCACCCCATATGGCGTGTCCAACTAATATTTTTATCAGGCATAACACGGATTTTTGATCAGGAAATTCTAGTAAGAATTTTCCAAACAAGTAGTCCAGTCGGATTCGTGACATAGAAAGATCATCTGGCTATTTAAAGGATATAGCATCAGATAATTCTGGTTCTCTGAGTAGATCATCGAGCAATGACCACAATTGGGAAGGTGCACAGTGCTCACCAAATCAAGTGTTAACCATCATAGCCTAGCCAATGAGGAACAAACTTTGTAGAAAGAAGCCCGTCATCATGTGAGGCATTGCAAAATGTGATCCAATTAGTTGTGCAAAATCAAAGTCAAAGCATTTCTTGTTCAAGTCCTCAGCTCATCAAGTTAGAATGAATGTGCAAAGTACTTCATACATGTTCAAAGTTTAACGTCAAAGTGGCGCAACAACCAAGCCTAAGATATTTAAATTACTCATATTATCTAGGTCAAAATAGAGCTCGCAAGTCCATCAACAAGCACTTGTTTGCTCCATAAAAACCCTAAAAATATTACCAGACCACAATTAAAAGTATACCTATCATGGTTTACTTCTATTGATTCATTAAATTAAGTATTGATGCCACAGTAATGTATTCATATCAGTCAATCACAGCAAGTTTGCTAACTAGATAGTAGCCTCCCTACAATGATATTGTGCAAATATAGCACTTAGTACTTAAACTTACATTTTGCAACATATCGTTTGTCCCATTCATCGTAATTAGCTTTGCCCATGTAACCATCCTCATCTCCACCGCTGTCATCAGTTTCATCATCGGAAATACCCTAAACAGTAATAATAAAGATGATAAACGATGTCAAAACAGACAGAAAATAAAATAATTGCAACTCATGGTTCAACTCATTGCCATTCCAATTACTGATCTGGCTTACCACAAATGCTGGAAAGATGGTACAGTTATGTACACTTGACCATCATAGACCATAACTGGGATACATATTTGATATGCGATAATATACCCATATATTAGTTGGGTGGTCATGATAGCACTGTAACTGCGACACCTGCTCTAACGAGTTTCTGCTTCTGACTTCTTAATTTCGTTTTTTTTTTTGACTTTTTGGCTTTTTTGGGGGGTTTTTCCTTTTCTTTTTTCCCCCTTATTTCTTTACATTGTCCGTAATGATATAACTTTTTTATTTTTTCATTTTTTAAATTTAATTACGTTGAAAAAGTTAATAGCAACCATAGTTTATTTTCAGCCACTCTGATTGCAAAAAGGCCAAAACACGGGCTTATAAGCCCAAATAAGCACGACCACTGCAGTATACCTATAGCACTAAAAAAAATTATAATTGCTCCCTATAAAAAAGATGGTTGTCCTTGAAGAATAGTTTCCAGTAACTTTTATTTTTAAAAAAACCATGGTTCTAAAACAAGGTTTACTTACTGAGTACTGGACAGTGCCCCTCACCGAGCACGAGTAGGCAAAAATGAGTAGCTAACCAGTTAACCAAGATAACCAAAGTAGTACTCGGTGTAATCGACTACCAGGCCATGTAATCGCTGAGTGGCCAGTCCAGTGTAATGAAGCCGACGTTCAATTCAGCCCATAGCCTAGCAGAGTCCCACATGCATTGTGAAGTTATGTTGTCTTCTCTCTGTGTTGGAACCTAGTTTTAGAACCATGGATGTGATGCAGTGGAGACTGCCTTTGCCCTTTTGCATCCAGTGAGACATTTAATAAAAGTTGAAGCAAATTAATGAAATGTTCTAGTTGCTATTGTGCTAGATTTGTCCTTTTCTAGTTTTCCTTTGTTAGATCTATCTAGAGAGTGTTTTCTCTGTTTAGTAGAACATATTTTGTGACAAGAAGTTAAGTACAACACTTTAGTCTCCACTAAAACATTTTCACCGATATCATTTGAGAACATGTTAATGCTATTTTGCACAAGTTTGACAGCAGACTACTTTGCAATTTGCATTAGAATGCATCTGTTAATCACTTAATCTCAAGTTCATTGATTTGATATGAATATATTATACATGTATAAACCCATTATTAAAATAGAAAACCGGTTATAAGGCCGAGTACAAGGCCAATTACCGTATAATCACTACAAGGTGAGGTGACCGAGCGAGTACCGGTTACCAAGTTTTAGAACCTTGAAAAAAATTGATCATTATTTCCATCAATCCTGTAGAGATCAGCTAATGTACAGCATACATTGTTTCGTGTCCTAGCATCACAGTTTGAAGATGGCAATTCCCTGCCCTGACGACGTGATGCCTTGCAGGACAATTTGTACTTTCGGACCCTTCACACCCCGAGAAATCGAAAACAGGACCAGGAAGGAGCACAGAAATTACCTCAAGATCGAAAACAGGCTGGTCCAAATCCTCCTCCTCCGACTCCCTAGCTAAAACCCAGCAGAAAAAGAACAAGAATGTTTTGAGTGAATTGCAGGCAGGGAAACGAACCAAATCAAAATTCCACACGGAGAAAACCGCATCACTGACCGTCGTCGGCGTCGAGGGAGATCACATCCCGCTGCTTGTGGACTGCGAAACCAACACACATGCGTCAGATACGAGCGGCTCATAGTAGCAACCACACGCACGCTATTGAACTCGAAGAGGGGAGCGGGGTGGGGTTTCTGATCCCCCTTGCCTTACAGGCGTCGATCTCGTCGTCGTCGGAGTCAGACATCGCCGCCGGCTCGTCAATTGGCTTCGACTTGGGTAGGCCCCGAGACGGAGGCCGCCGCGGGGTCGCCCTTGGCCTCTTCCCCATGTCGGGGCAGGTGTCTCGACGTCGGTGCTCGACCACCGGCGTATCGTGGGCTTGGTCGGCTGGAGGCGAGAGGGCCCCGGCGGCTGGTTTGTGGGTTTAGGGTTTTGGCGGCCAAGCCTAAGGGGGGTGGCGGAGGCGGCGGGAGGGAGAGGAGCGGGGAACGGGTAGCTACTAGCTAGCCGCGGGGCATGACCGCACGAGGGGTTTTGTCGCGATTTCGCTTAGTGGGCCCCGTGGGACAGTCGGCGTGGTTCGATTCGTGGGCTCGTGGCGTGTTTGCTGCTCGCTATTCTTTCGCCTGCGCTGTTTCGAGTTCTAGGGTTTGGGTCGAGGCGAGGAGACGAGGGAAGAACCGGAAAAGGATGGATAGCGTTTTGCTTATGCGTTTCCTTTTTTTACTCTTTGTTTCTTTTCTTTTTTTCTTTTTGGTTTTTTTGTTTTTTTCGTATTTCTTTGTATTGTTTATGATGGACTAACATATTTTTTATTTTTTATTTTTTAAAATTTAATTATACTAAATAAGCCAAATCAGTTACAGTAAAAAAAATAAAGCAGCTGTAGTAAAAAAAGACGTAAGTTACCGTCATTCTGAACACCCCTAGAGAGACTGGAAGAGGCGACGGAGGGGTTTGTATCTTTTTTAGCAGCGGGGGGATGCTCCCATTGAATAATACGCCTTTCCACTTTGCTTGGGAACAAAACTACGCCTTGACTTAGGTTCACGGTTTGCATTGTGTAAAGTCATTACAAAAGAATGGTACGGATTTTGCAGGTATAAACTCGAACCTACCCCTTCACGCTAACAAACATATAAAACCCTAGCCACGATCTTCCCTTAACCTATAGTAAGTGAAGTAGGTGAGCTTATGCAACATCCTGATTTTTTGGGATTTTTAAAATCTGAAATTTAAAAATTAATTTTTAGAATTTTTTTGAATTTAAATCAAGCTTAAATGAATTTTCAAAAATTTAAATAGATTTAATATGATTAAATTAAACTTCAACATTTGCTGAAAATATTTTATTTGAGTTCCTTGAGTCACAATGAATTTTCTGGTATTTTTGGTGAATTTTTGGGATTTATTTGCTATTTTCTAGATCTTGTTGAAGTTATTTGAATTATTTGGAATAAAGAAAATCGAGAAAATTTCCTCACCGTCGGATCTCCTCTCCTCTCGCGTGGCGCCTGATCCGCGCTTCCCCTTCGCCCGCTCACCTCGGCGCCATCGTCGCAAGCGCTGCGTCCCGCCGCCACTTCCCCGCACTCCGCACTCCGCTCGCCCGACGACCGCGCCACCGCCACGTGGAGCCCAATCCGCGCCCCTCGCCGACACTCCTCCTCGGCGCTCGGCGCCTCGTCGACTTCGCCGCCACGCGGCAAAGGTGAATCGCGCGCGCGCTCGCCGATCGTCCGTCGCCGCCCGCGCCAGTAGCTCCATCTCCGCCGCCCATTCCTCCGCTGTCACCGGCTTGTCTCCTCGCCTCGCGCGCCGCCCCGAGCTACGCCCGCCGCCGTGCCTCCCCGCCTCTCCGCAGCCTCCGGAGCCGACGCCGCCGCCGGTTCCGCCGGTGAGCCTCCGTCGCTTCCTCTTCCCGTCACCCGTGTCGCGCTTCGTCGCCCGCTCCGCTCCGATCCCGAAGCGGACTGCGCGCGCCGCCTACGACACCAAGGCCAGCCGGCTGCCAGCGACGCCGCGCGGCACTCCGTGCCACGTCGCCGATCCGTTCCCACGCGCCACGCGTCGCCATCACCCTTGCTCGCCGCGCCAAGACGACGCGCGACGCCCGCGCCGCGCCACGTGTCGGCGATCCGTCCCGCTCGCGCGCCGGCGCCTCATCCTCGCCGCCTGTTCAAATTGGATCGAGGATCCGATCGCGCCGGGCGTCACGCCGCAGCGTCGGATCCGCCGCCGCCGCGCGCGCTGCGCCATTGCGCGTCGGCCCTACCACGTGGCAAGCCACGTCAGCCCTAAGCCCACGTGGTAAGCCACGTGTCATGCCACGTCAGCCAAGACCCGCCCCCCAGGTGCCACGTCAGCTGCCACGTCACCCTTGCCACGTGGCGGCAACAAGACGCCACGCCGCCTCTAACCGATCCGTCGGCCACCGCCTCCGCTCCCGCTTTGTTTGGTGCACTGGGTTCACGGTGGACTTGTTCCTTCGTGCGCTCGGTTCACAGCACAGTGTAATTTTCGAATTTCCCGATTTAACTTTTGGGTTTATTTTTCGAGAGCCCGTTCTCCTCCGTCTTAGCTCCGATTGACCCCGTTCTTTTTTCTAAATTCATCTAAAATCGAGCTCTAGCTTTTGGTTCTGGTTTCATAATTTTTGGAGTTTATTTGCTTGTCATTTTATGTGTTTCTTTTGTTTTCGTTGTTTTCTCTCTCGTTAGATCTCGATTCCGGAGGAGCAGGTTCTACGCCCGAAGATCAGGAGTACCTCGCTGAGCATAACCAAGGCAAGTCGTGTCCTTTGATCATGTTGAACCCAGTTTGTAATCTATTATTTAATTATTTTATTTTTAAATACATTGCATCGCTATTTTTATATACCTTTGTATTGGTAGTTATTGTCCGATTGAATTCATCCCTCCTTAATAACTTTGAACACTATGATACCATTATCACCATAGGTTGGGAAACATACTAGTGATGTTATGATAATTGTCACATGGGTTGGTACGATAGACTGCTTAGCTTTGCTTATATAGTTCCGATTGGGTTTATCATGACATGTGAATTAACAATTTGACTTAATGAGATATGGAACTGTGGTTGGTGCCACGTTTATTAAAATTTGTGCCATGACGTTGGTGCGTCATCGGCGGTGGTTATACAAATCTGGTTTTGCACTCGGGCGAGTGATCGTGCAGTAAAGGGGGAAGTGTTGGAGCACTTCGAGGGATGAGGTAGTCTCGCCCGGGTAGAATTAAGGACTTAACTTTGTGCGCCATTGATCTGAGTCTTACCGTGCAAACCACATGTCTGGTATGGGACAGACCTGGCTGATTAATTTGAGATGTTTCAACTTTAATCTTGCCATTGAGATGGACATGGTTGCTGATTTCCATGTGGCACAAGGGGGGTGTGATGCCAAACCCTGGTGGGCGGATTGAGTTGGAATTGAACTTTGTAAAGGCCTTGTTGTGATTATGTTTAACGTGAGGATTATCACATCGTATGGGTATAGTTGTGCAACCTCTGCAAAGTGTAAAACTATTCGAATAGCCGCGTCCTCGGTCATGGACAATGCCGGTGATTTCACACGAGGGGTAGTTATTTATGAAAACTTGTGGATTGTGGTTAAGCAGTGGGTGGTTAACTCACTGATAGTTTAGCTTATGGATGAGAGGTCCATAAGTGGTTGGTTTAGCTTATGGATGGGAGGTCCATAAGTGGTTTATTACAATTCCTTTGATTATCACTTATTATCGTTTTATTTAAAGTTTGCTTTTAATCTATTTACTGTATTTACCTTCAATTGTCATTTAAGCAAATTAACCTTTCAGCCTTCCTTTGATAAGCCTTGCATACTATATTGCATTCATTTGTTACAAACGACTTGCTGAGTACTAAGTACTCACGGCTTTATGCCCAATGTTGCTCAGTTGAGGAAGAGGAGTATCACCAGTAGGAGGTTCCAGAAGGAGAGTACTTCGACGACTTCGCGGATTAGGCTTCGTTCTCCACTCGATAGCCTGTGGGCTTGTCGATTGGCCACTACGCTTTATTTTGGATTTCCGCTACTAATTTTGTTAAGCCCTTCGAGCTAATCTATTGTAAGCTTGACCATAAGGTCGTACCTTTCGAGATTTATTGATATTTGAGCTTTTCCTTTATTTTTATCGTGTATATGGTTGTGATTTCATCTATGTTTGACTGTGTGCACTAGCATGATCCTGGGACTAGTGCAGAATACACAGAGAGTCCGGATTTGCATATTCGGGTCTCGACAGCTTAGGAGAGTTCTGTACGTTAAGTCATCTAGTGGTGTGGCACCACGCATCGCCTTTGCATTTGTTTGGTGCCCGTTTGCCAGTTGGTCGATCCAGTGGTTCGGTCGTTCTCGTGTTGTGTGGCCGGTAGTTCTCTGTGGCACGATACTATTGTTTACAGGTGTATTTTACAAATAGTTGAGGCTCATCTATATTTAATCTTTGTAACATGTGATTAAAGTTTGTAAATCTATTTTACAAATGGTTGAAGTCTATGTACCTACTCTTTATGGCATGATGCTAAGGTTTGCAAATAGTTGATATTTACGTATAATCTTTATAACATGTGACTTAAGTTTACAAATATATTTTTATAAATTGTTTGAGCCCATTTTCCTTAAACCTTTATGGCATTATGCTAAGTTTTGCAAATAGTTGAAGCTTATGTATAATACTTGTAGCATGTGGTTTAATTTTGTGAATGTGGTTTGCGAACGGTTTGTTTATGTCCCTAATCTTGTGTCATAGTTCTAAAGTGTGTGAATATATTTTGCTACTTGTTATGAATCATGTTTTGACCTTTGGTTACATAGTATTACAATTTGCGAATGTATTTTGCAAATTTGTTGAATCACATGCATCTTTATCTTTTCTAGAAATTTCAGGATGGTCTGCCGATTCTTTGTGAGCAGTTTGACCAGCCCGCTCGTAGTAGTCTGACCGGCCATGTGTTGCCAGTCTGATATAAGTTCAAACCTCAATTAGATTGATTTTGGTGACTAATGACAAATCTAAATATGAGACTAACTCATTTGTTAAGTATGATATTGTTTAGTTTCATTTGGATGAAAAAAAGTGAAAATCACGGAGATATGCATTCGACGCCATATTCTTATATTTTATTGCGTTCCTCAGATCCAAAATATAGGTTGAAATCTACAAAAAGTCTAACTTCAATATGTGCATATGTTTTTTATTACACATTCTTGTATACACATATTTAGGAGGAGTTCACTCTATATTTTGTGGTTTCATTAGTATTAATCCATGTTTCTTTTTTCATATATATTGGGATCTCTACTTTGAAACATGTCTTTTGAGTATATAAAGCTTATGTAGTTCATATATACTCATATTGCTTTATATTCAATTATTTGCGTATGGGATTAACATGTTTATTAAGTGTTTAAAATGTTTACTTTTGAATTTTATTTGGCGACTTGGAGATGCATGCTAAGGTTGACAAGAAGACCAACATAGCTCAAGACAAAGGTCATGCATGCATTTGAATTTAAATTCTAAAGGCAACTATACATTGTCAAGAAAATCGATAGCACCGATGTATAATTGATGGTACTACTGCAGTGCGGTATAATTGAGCGGTATGTGCAGTAGTACCACATCTTGGTAGGACCGAACTTTAATTGGAGGTATGTAATTTCTAGACAGGTATATTTTGGAACATGTTTGCTCCCTAGGAAAATGATAGTACCGGAGTACCATTAGCAGTACGACCGTATCGCGGTATGACCGTAAATATGAAACAGAACTACCGCAACCTGGTAGTATCAAATCTTAGATGGCAGTAGTACCGCACTTTGAGTTTGATAGCTTCTTATTCAATTATTTGTAATTGTGGTAATTGTTATCAATTACCAAAAAGAAAAGATTGAAGAATCTAGACTCACTATTATGTGAAGAATCTAGACTCGCTATTTTGAGTTAATAGCATGTTTTGTTAATTAATAACAATCACATTGTGGGACTAACATTTTCATGAGTTGGATAAATAGGTGATGTTCCAAGATGGTGGAGACTTTGGATGGCTTCATATGTTGAAAATTATCAAGTCAAGATTCGGGATGGAAGATGGCTTCATGAGTTGAAGACTATCAAGAAGATGATGCATCATATGTTGATGTATATTAAAGAGGAGATGCATCATATGTTAATACATATCAAGATCTCAAAAAGGAGATGATCATGAGTTGATCATCAAGTCAATAGAAGATAATAACCTGAACTTGAAGTGAAAATATGTGTCATCAAATTTCAAGAGAATGCTCAAGGCAGTGGTATAACCAGCTAAGGCTAAGGATATGTTTCTTATCTTTTACTAATCTTAGTGTTTGGTTGGAAGACTGAGTTACTACTATAAGTTTGTCGTACTATTAAAAGGGGTCTTGTTTAGTATCTTGAGTCTCATCATGTGTTGATAGCTCAATCCTGGTTGCTCTAGCTCGCTATGGTATGATGTCATTATTTGCGAATGTGTTTTGCAAATAGTTGAGGCCCATGTATCTAATCCTTGTAACATGTGACTGTACTTTGTAAAAATATTTTGCAAATAGTTGAAGTCTAAGATTGTTTGTTGCTATTTCTTTGGAGTTAGACCGTGGTAGTGACTCTTTGGATCTCTTATAATTTCTACATTGATTTAATATGTTTAAGATTATACAAATAGTTGGGTTGTATAGCCCTTGGAATAACCTTTTCATAGAATCTAAGATCACTCAATTTCGATATCTTGATCAAAAGTTATGACCATTTTTCTAAGTGTCGTTTGTGCTAAAAAACCAAAATGGTAGTACCGCCCTTATACTTGTGGTACAACCGCAGTGTGGTAGTACTGCCCTTATACCTACGATAGTACCATACTAACTTCCAACAACTTGTTTTTTAACCCCAAATAGCCGTTGAACCTCAGGTGTTGTAGTATCACTTCTACAATGGCGGTAGTACCGCAAATACTAATTTTTTCAGGGTTTTTGTTTTCAACGGCTAGTTTTTGTGGTGTGGGCTATAAATACTCCCTTGGTCGGTTGGGAGACTATCTTTAACACTTCATTTCACTCTCTTGAACTAGTATGATCTTCTCCTCTCAATTGTGCATGTATTGTACTTTGTAAAGCAAGGAGAGAGATCTCTAGTTGCTTGTGTTATATCTAGAGATGGATTTCGTATCCATATAAGCTTGTGTATTCGTTACACGTGGTAAGAGTCTAGTAAGGGGCTTGACTTATTACTTTTGGAGATTACCGACTCCTAGACGACAGTGAAGGCGTCATGTCCGATAATCTTCTCAAAGATGGTTGTGAGAAGGCTTGGCATGTTGTGAAGGTTGGAGCTCACCTACCCGGAGCAAAAAGAAGCTACCAGTAGTGGAATTGAGGTGTCTACTTAATTCGTGAAGCCGGTCCAATTCGTTTGGGATTATCTCAACATGGACTAGAGAAGACTGATAAGTCTCTGAACACCACAGTAAAAAGAAACTATGTCATTGTAGTTTGTTCTCTTATACTCAATCTACTTTCAAGAAATTTACATTTATAGAATTAAATTGATTGTTTGTCACCCTAAGATTACAAATTTTTGATAAGACTTAGATTGTTGATGCACTTAGTGAACCTAGTTGATTTATACCTTATTTATGCTAAACCAAATTGATTTATACTTCTACTTTATAAACGTGGTTTTACCCAAAGAAATTTAAAACCGCTTATTCACCCCCTAGTCGGCCTCCTCGATCCTATATCTGACCGGTGGAGCAGTCGACTGGGGCTATGTAGCCGGTACATTTTTTCCAGAGAACATGTTTTTTGTGCATCTCTGAGGTTTAGCTCGGTGACCAGTGTGTGGGCGATGCGACCTACCTGGTTGTCGACTTCTAGGTGATGTGGAGGCGTCATGGTTCAGTGATCTTTTTAAGAAGCTTGTAAGTAGATCCGGTGTTGTGAAGGTTAAAGCTCACCTACCTAAAGGAAGGATCAAGGATAAACGACTAGATGAGCTAAATAAGAGGTTTTAAACGTCTTCTTTCTCTAAACAACAATTATGAGCAAATCAAAGTTTCTAGCACAAGTCAAGAGCTAAATAACTTATGTTTCACTAAGACACCATAAGCAATGTCTCTACTAAATAGAATCTAGCTACACAAGTTGATTCAATTTCAAGAGGTAGAAAAACTAAATCTCCTTTATTTTCTTTGGAAATTATAACATCATCTCTAGAGAATATGCAAGTAAGTCCAAGGTAACATATTTAAACACCGGATAGCAAATTAAAGCTTAATGTTTCTACAAAAGACACAATAGAAATAGAAAGATCACTTTATATAGTAATTTTACCCAATCCTATTACATTTCCTTTGCTATTATCCTCAAATGTGATTTTCTCGTTACTTTCACTCTCAAATGTGGTGAATATCTTCTGGTATTCGGTCATGTGTTGAGTGCACTCGCTATTAAGTACTCAATGCCTTCCACTAGTTTTGTAATTCACATACAAAAGAAAGTAAAGTTCTTTTAGGTACCCAAATTTGTTTGGGTCCTTGGAGGTTAGTAACCAAGGCTTTGCACACCTAAATAACATTTTTTTAGCGCCTAAAATCGAAGTACCAATAAAATAAGCAATAACTTTACCATCCCAATATTTCTTGAGCATGTAGAAAGAATTATAAATACCAAAAGATGTGGTCTTACTAACATGACATGATTGTTGCAAATGTCCTACACCTTGGTACTTATGGCAATACTTGTCATTTTCTTTCACAAACCTTGTGCGCTTGTAAATAACCCTCTTACCTTTCTTGGGTACAAATCCAAGACCTTGTTTATTGAATGAGCATATTTACTCACTCAAAAGCTTGTCAAGAATAGCCTTTCCCTTAAAATATCTTTTCAAACTTTTGCTTATCTTGGTGACTTGATCTTTAGTTCATTGTTTTCAACTATGAGCAATTGATCACATGACTTAGTCATATAATAGTTAGAATCTATTTTAGCTTGAACGTATCATGTGTTGATAGCTCACTTAATTGCGAATGTGTTTTGCAACATATTGAAGTCCATGTTTTTTCCCTTCTTGAGGCATGATATTAATATTTAGCATGTGTCTCTCAAATAATTGAAGCTTATGTAAAAATTTGTTGGTACATGTGACTTGTATTTGAAAAGGTGTTTTTAATTAATTCAAGTCCATGTCGTCATTCCTTGTGATGTGATTCTAAAAGGTTTATGGATATGTTCTATAACCTACTGAGAGTCACAATTTGACCTTGAATGCATAACATTGTAATGTGAAAAGCTGTTGTGCAAAGTGATCAAAGAAATTGTTGTGTTTACTCTTGTCATGAGACTGCCATATAGATGGCGGTTTGATCGAGCTACATATGGCAGTCTGACTGGTCGGTACATGGCGGTCAAATCGACATGTGTGCAACAGTTTGACCGCTCCGTGGTACTATCGTTCCTTTTGCGGTACATTTTTTTGAGAGGGTGATTTTTCTTGTGGTGGTCAGATCGGTACCTTTGCGGTCTGACCGGACCTAGTGGTTAGACCGGTCCCTATGTGGGCGGTCTGATTGGTAACTTATTCTAACAGCTAGTTTTATAGCCGTTGAGAGGACTGCGGTACTACCAGGAATATGTTGGCGGTACTACCAGTCTTTGGGCTGATTCTTGCCCTCTCTTTGCTCTAATGGGTAGTTTTATAGCTGTTGAGAAGACCGCGGTACTACCAGCCATATGTTCACGGTACTACCAGGCTTGGGCTGATTCTTGCCCTCTCTTTGCTCCACAGCTAGTTTTTGGGTAAAGTGTATAAATACCTCCCCAAGGGCTGTTTGGACAAGGTTGTTAGTGCTATTCTTCCATTCCTTGAGCTAAGAGCAAGTCTTCTCCTTCATATGTGCATGCATTACACTTAGTGTGTTGGAGAGGCATAACCAAACACCACGATGAAGCATCGTGTGTCATTGTGGTTTATTCTCTTGTGCTCAATTTACATTCAAGCAATCCATATTCATTGAATTAAATAGAGTGCTTGTTTTCCTAGAATTGTTTATTTTGAGAAAGAACTATATTGTTAATGCACTTAGTCAAACTTAGATAATTTAGGTCTTATTGTGCAAAACCAAATAGTTTACCCCCCTCATTGTTAGACTTGATTTTAGTCTAAAAGAATTTTTAAAACCGCCTATTTACCCCCCTCTAGTTGGCCTCCTCGATCCTGAAGTGTTCAAAGCTCTAAAAAGAGCGTTCATCATTTGAGCATTTAAATAACACAACTCTCATTTACAATCATCTATATACTCAGGCTCATGCCTTTTAAATAAATAGACATTCTAATTTTTCAATAAGTATATTTTAATATATCAAATAAAAATGCCTTGCCTAGGAAAATACCCTCACTAATCATCCTGTTCTCTTAGATGGTTAAGCCTAAATAAATGAGAGACCAAACTCTGATACCACTTGAAAGATCAAGGATAACTAACATGAGGGGGTTAATAGGAGGTTTTAAACTTCTTTCTCTAAACAATAATTTTAACAATTATGAGCAAATCAAAGTTTCTTGTACAAGTCAAGAGCTAAAGAGCTTAAGTTTCACTAAGGCACCACAAGCAATGTCTCTATTAAATACAATTCTAGTTACACAAGTTAATTCAATTTCAAGAGCTAGAAATGTAAATGCCGAAAAGTAAAGACAAGAAATAACCACAATGGAGACATGCAAAGTTTTTCCAGCATATATATTTAAATTGATAATTATGAAATAATTATTACAAGATTGATAAACCTCTAGATCATTCGTCTTAGTACTCATAATTTTCTGCATATGCCGGCAAATATAGAATGCACATAGGTTACCTTGTAGTAGTTGGTGGCACTACAAAAATAGAATTACATATATATATGTATAGTCAGTTCGAGAGGTATTATTATGAAGTGTGATATAGGATTATTATGTTGTAGTAGGTACTGAAAAACTCGTCATGTGTTGCAGTGTGACGCTCGATTCCTTGTATCTCCCTGCCGTGCAACATAGGGGATGAACGACCTACGTGATTCTAAAAGGTTATCCTTAGCCATTGCAAATGAAGGAAAGATTATAATAGAGTTATGTACAGAGGAAATGATCATATCTGTTGAGTGTTTGTTACATAAGGGTGAAGTTGTGGTTGATCTTCAGTAGGTGATCAAGGTATATTACCTTACTCCACTTTGGTACAATTACTATGAGAATCCAGTGCCATCTACTCATGTATGTCATCATAGTCATTAAACCTAAGTTCATGTTGCGTATAAAGTACAAATGAAATTTATATAGTAACTAGTGAAGCACTTACCTTTGGTTGTAGGGTACTAATATGTACTCCTTGTTTCCTTGATTAAGAAATTCCATCGTTATGTAATTCTTGACATATGATGCATCTTGGGTGATGCAACTCAGAGATCAAATACGGGTCAAGGAAACCGACTGGTTCTCGTGATTGCCAGGATTCTTGCATCATGTATCTATACGTAAGCAATGAGTTATGATATTTATCTGTATTATGTGAATATAGAACTTAATTGTACGCACTTACAGTGACCAGCATCATAGAAGTGAGGCATCGCGGATGTCGGGGTTGAATAGTTCAAATAGGTCGTGAAAGTCCACAACAAAGAAGCCTAGCTCTTGGAGGAAATGCCTTTCCGTGTATTTGACATGAATCCAGTAGCTAGTTTGTCCTCTGCTTGTTGGTCCTCCACATGTACCAGACATGCAAGCTCCCGCAACTCATTCCAAGGTGGGGTAACTGTGTGTCAAGGATCAACGACATTCCAAGAGAGAACTTTCAGGGCTTGTGAGGTGCTTTAATGTTATTCAATTTAACCTTAGCACCTCGCCTATGATATATCTTTCCAGGAGATGATTTATCAGGTTTTTCTTATTTCTTTGGCGTCGTCTCCAAGGGAGTCGATACGACGGCCTTCTTTGTCACAGAGCTCGAAATTCTCTCTTCTTGAGAGTGATGGTACCTAGGGGAACAAGAGCTTTGTGAAAGCTTTACACGAACCCATTTCAAGTGATAGCTTGAACATTGGCATGAGCGTCGGTGTAAGTGTCCCACCATTTTGAAGCTGGACTGTTCAACTGATGAGAGGTGAACAAAACTCTTTCTCAGTCATTGCATTAGATAATGTCTAGTTTCTTTCCTATAGCTCTGGGCCAGTCATCTGTGTTCATTGGGTTAGTGCTACTGAAGAAGGTCGGGGGACACATTTTCATGAATTCTGACAGTCTTGATTATGGAGCTTGAGCTAGAGCAGGCTGTGTAGGATTATTGATGGTCTGCACTGGTAGTTGAATGAGCTGATTCTTGTTAGCCATTATCTAAGCCCAGTCGGGTTTGTTGGTAGGAGGTGATGGAGGAATGGGAGCATTCTGTCCTCTATTAGTTCCATTGTGGTTGTTGTTGCCATTGTCTTTTCCTCTGGTGTTTACCATCTGGTTGACGCTTTTAAGAATTAGAAGAAAGAAGCCTTAAGGCAAAGGGGGAATAGGGATGTTTTGCACAACCAAACTCAAAACTTTAACTTAGCAACATCATTATTAAGCAAGTAGCAGGTAATAGTTATGGCTATCAACAAAAGAGAAAATTGATAGCTCGTAATACTGTCTAGTAGCTAGCCTAATAATTTGTCCTAAAGGGGCAAGGGTTGTCTTGGTGTGATCCTTCGCGGTTCTTGAGGTATGAAGCGTGACCCTTCAAGGTGGAGATTGAAGTGGTGGTAGAGTTGATGAATTCCAACCATCGTCATCTATAGTTGTTTTGAGTAAGGGAAGATTTAGAAATAGGTTTTTAAGTAATGACATAAAGATAAGAGAGAATTGGGAGATGAGAGTAAGCAAAGATTGAGAGGTAAGATTAAGAAAAAACTTTTTGAAAATACTGTTTATTGAAAATAAGTATTTAGGGTCTAACCATTCTATTCTACCTACAGCCACGTCCTAGAGTCATCACGGCTCCTATACTATCTCTGTCGGACCTTGGAGCAACAACTCCCGAATCCTCTATGTAAATCGCACTAATCCAGGATCAGCTAGTACACACAGTAGACAATAAAGGTAAATATCAATCACAATGACAACTATTCATTAACTAAATATGGGCTTGAAGGTCAAAGTTTACATCCACGATCCATAGGCCAAGTTCAAATATAAGTAGCAGAAGAAAAACACTGAAGTGAAAAATGCCCACTGAACCTGCCCACAAGTAAATGATAGTAACGCACGGCTTACTTGTCTTGATCCTCACCATAATTGAAATTGTCCTCCTCTGAGATGTGAAAGTAAGGCTGAGCACAAACTTGTACTCCGCAAGTCATAAGGAAAATGCAATATAATGTTAAAAGTAACAAAGGAAGGCATATATGGCTAGTTGAGCGTAAAACATCATTTAATGAAATACAATAAATAGATTGAAATTACTGAATTTAACACCATAAGTAAAGACAGTATTTGTTATTGAAATTAATATAGTTAGTGCAGGTCCATCCCCATACTAATCTAACCACGGAAATCCCATCCGAACCATCTTTTCCAAAAGATCTCATATGGATTCCATCCATCCATATGTTTTTTAATCTCTTATGGAATTCATCCATCCATAAGCTTTTTTCATAAACTATGTTGAAAATCAAAGTCAAATTTGTAAAAACTTTACTCAACTTGCTCATGATCATGGGCACGGCTATCCAAAATAGTTTAAACACTCTACGGAGGTTGTACAGCTTTACCCACAAGACATGATTATCCCATATTGCCACCGGTTATGCACAATGCTAATTCCAAGGTGTACATCGAGGAGATCATGATAAGTTCTTTACAATACTAAGCCATCAATCTAGCCAAGCGAACACTATGGTTTCACTCCAGTAAGGAATCCACCAGACTGGGACCCCCTCTTGAGCCGAGTGATACTTCACATGGCCTATAGTGAGACTCAGGTTGGGACTTACAAATTAGTCAGTCAGGACTGTCCCATCCACCCTTGCAGTAGCTCATAGACCAATCCTTAACTTGACATAAGCTGAAATAACAAACCCCTTGTCCCTGACAATTCATATTGTGTTACCGAACAATAATGCATATCAGCAACCACTAACAAACCATTAGCCTAGGTCTAGACCAATTTTTTTATATTTTATTTTAAAATATTTCATAGACTTTCTTGACTCACTGAAGTCAAGAATACATATTAAAAGCTCTCCATTTTATGTGAAAAGGTTATTCCAAACATAAAGTTAAATCTATGCAGGTCTAAGCATTTGCTATAAAAATTCTCTAGTCATACTAGTGTATTAATTAGAGTTTTATGCTAGGGTGACAGGGTATATAGGGATCATAGTCAAAGGGGGTAATAACAAGTTGGCATTAACTAAAAACTAGAACTGAAATACATTGAATAAAAATATACAAACAGAATAATTTAAAATAATATAATTTTATTTCATAAGCTGGGATTAACATGATCAAGGTGTAATACCCTAGGATCCACATTACCCTGAGATGCCACTAAACCACTCCACAAATTAGCCAATTTACAAGATAACATAAACTGGCAACAATTTCTAAATCATGATAAGCTAAGTGGAAGCGTACTAAAATAAAGGTAATTGAACACTATTAATTAAATAATAACTTCTAAAAACTTAACCAATTAAAACGAACTACTGTCTAGTATTATTACTTTGAAACAAACATCAATAAGGGAAATAAATTCATGACTAAGACTACACAGTTATTACAATATTAATCATGATATGATGTGTGATAGTGATGTGCTGCTCTACCCTTCCCATGCATGCTTGAGAATCACCTGGAAGCAAACTGTTTAACAAGCTAATTAAACTACAATGGCTTAAGCTTCAACATTTACTTCCCACAATGATCGCAATTATAGGCTTAACCACTTTTACTTCCAACAATGATAAAATATTAGCAAATAAATTTTGATTGACTACTTCATATCCTCAATCACTACCACTACCGATGACAATAAAGCATTAACATGTTTTTCCTAACTGACTTTATTATTTTTCACATCCACAACTGCTATCAACAATTGCCATAAAAGAAAAGAATCTCATGCCACAATCACAACCTTTACCATACCACAAGGGATGAACCTTATTCCATGACCACAGCCGCAATCCTCATACCACAAGTGACTCTCACGAGCCAATTCCACATTACAACTAAGAAGTTGTATTTGTTTGCAAAATAACTCCACCATAATTCATTGCATAAGTATGCAAATAATCTTTCCACAGTGCAATGCATACGAATGTGTATACTCTACTGCACCCTTACTCAACAAAGTCAGAGTGCGCATCGTACTACGGTAATGTACGATGTTGTACCGGTACGGTCGCGGCTATAAGTGGCGACATCCACAATGCAAATGACATGACATGTTATGAATGATATGATAATCATAAACCACAAGAATTTAACCACGAAGATCAACAACATAATCATCATGAATATTTCCTCACAATACACATGTGTCGCATTAAGCACAATACCAATGGGTCATAAGGCCATTACCACAAAACCCACATTCAATTCATCAAGATCAAAATCAATCGATCTATAAGGAATTCTACTATATAGACCACAATATATTTCTCAAGAATGCTACCACCACAACAACAAATATTCACTGAGAATACTACCACCTAGGCCACAATATGTTCATAAAAAATTCTACTCTACAACTGTATTTGTTTCATCAAGAACA
Organism: Melocanna baccifera; assembly: GCA_036346265.1. Taxonomy (NCBI): domain Eukaryota; kingdom Viridiplantae; phylum Streptophyta; class Magnoliopsida; order Poales; family Poaceae; genus Melocanna; species Melocanna baccifera. The sequence goes on from JAYEVJ010000112.1 coordinate 60,763, forward strand.
ATTCCACATACCCACAATTAAACCATCAAAATCATAGGTAGTTGAATTCTTAAAATACTACCACATGGATCACATTACGGAAGTATGTAACAATGAAGCACCTCAAATTAAGAGAATTAATTAATGTGAATATAGAATGATTAACGAGTTAAACAGTAGCACAACAGCTGCGTTTACTTGCCTCTACCGTTGAAGCGAAGCAATCACGTGCATTTAGGAGCAAAACCACCTGTCCAAAAGTACCGCTCAGCACAACACCACAACAATGAAAATGCGACTTTAAGAAGTAAAGATATCGCTAAACCCCACAACCTCCCTCTCCGCTTAACGGTTCTACATTCTTCCCGCTGCAACAATGCTGCTTATTTTTTTGTATCTTTAATATTATTAGACCTTTTACAAATAGAGATATATTTCTGGATTCCTCACTTAAATACCTTCACTTTTCATGTAGATCACTTATTTTTATTTTGTTACTAATAAGGTCTAACTTAATGCGCAAAACGGAGAACATCCTTTGTTCTGGCAATCTGGGCAGCCAGCTTCTCACGTACCCCAAACACAGTATAAAACTTTAAAAATTATGATTTTTATACATTAGTTATATTACTGAATTCCCTACATTTTTCTAAATTGTGATAAAAAACATAAAAATCATCTACTACTCTTAAATCACACCTGAACAGCAATCTGCCTCAGTCTGCACCCCCTGACAGACAGCGAGATTCATGACCATGATACACCCAAATCTTGTGACCAAATTTTTTTAAAAAAATACAGAAGATGCATATCGTCGTCCTCTACAATTTTCTTTTTGGGCAGACCCACAGGAAAAATTGTTTTATTGGTCTAAACTGCGCAAAGAGTAATGCTGCGCGAATTAATCTACAAGCAGACAGTAGGGATTCTCTAATAAGAGATTTTAATTACTAATCCCCACTAATTCTTAGGCTAAGAACCCTAATTACAGCAAAATTAGAGAGATTTGGGATAAGAGAGAGTTACCTAGAGGATCCCCTTGGGATCACCCCTCTTCTTTCTCCTCTTCCTCCCTTCCTTCTCTTCTCCTCCTCTTCCTTGTTTTCTCCTTTGCATCCATAGGCAGCAACAACGGGGGAGAGGTGGAGGCGCAGGGAGGAGATGGGGGTGGCGGCTAGGTGGGGAAAGAGGGGAGAGGGGCCAAGAGAGGGGGTTTATAAAGGGGTGGCTAGGGTTTGGGAGGGGGTACGGGCCCTCCTTTGGGCTGGCTGGCCCACCCCTTCAGACAGCCCAAAACATCCAAATTAATTATTTTAATTTATTTTTTTTAATTTTGGATAATTTCCACAATTTAATTTCCGCCTACCGCGATTCACTGAAAAATCGGGAAACTCTGCGATTTCGCAAAACCTTCCTAGGGACGCCATAAAGACGTTCAGGGCATTACACAAGGTGTGTAACTTACCTTGCTCCATGAATTGGGTTGAATCTTAGTCGAAGAATTTTTCCGAATAGTCAAAGTCTACACATGAAAATACCCAAATAAACACAAATAAATTCAAATAAACTCTAAAATTTTAAAAAGTGGGTAGAAATGAATAGAAAGGAATTTTTGATGAAATTAAAATTTTGAATGGACTAAATCGGAGTTAGGACAAAGGAGAATGGGCTCGTAGAAGTTTGAATTCAGAGAAAAAGAATAAATCAAGATTTTTGGAATTATTTTTCTAAATAAAAAGGCATTTATGAAGTCAGTAGAGAATTGTGAGAATTATTTTTCTAAAAAAAAATTAGAATTGTGATGTTAGCAATATGTTTTTATTTTTGACTGAAATATTTTTCTACGGGAAAATAGGTTCATTACTACAAAAAGGGTCATCACAGATAGTTTAAAACTGTCATCACAGATGATTTCTGAATCGTCTGAATTTATATATTAGTGATAATTGGTGGTTATCACAGATAGCTCCCGAACCATCTATGATAGGTAAAAATGTAGATGATTTTTTAAAAACAACCGTCTGTGATAGCGGACATATCACATATGTTTTTTTAAAACCGTATATGATAACAGAAATGTCATAGATGGTTTCTTTTAAAAATCGTTTGTGATATATATATATATATGTATATATATGGAAATGTTAGCCATGCCATCTGAAGAAAATAGAAGATCTCACAAATATATTATACAGGACAATCATCACACGGATCTAACAAATGAAGTAAACAACGCAAGCAGATCACATATATAGTACATGACAATCGTTTGAATGAATTGTTTGATGAAACACAATTGAGTGATTATAATTGTATCCAATGTTTTAACATTTAATTATCATCGTCGGGGTAGAACTCTTCAGTGTTGTTTATGACCTCTACTATCAAGAGTTGGGAGAGCTTTCCTTGAATTTCGACGAGCTTGTTAAGATTGATTGCACTTTCATCGAATTGCACACACTGTCACTAGTAGTGTTAAGTTATTAGTATATATATAAATTGATAATCATGAAATAATTATTGATAGGCTAACAAACCTCTAGATCATTCGTCTTAATGTCCATGATTTCTTCTATATGGTGGCAAACGTAGTATCCACATACGTTCCCCTATAGCTGCTAGTGGCACTAAAAAATAGAATTACATACATAGGTATTATCAGCTGTGGAGACATTATAATGAAGTGTGATATAGGATTGTTGTGTTGTAGTGGGTACCGTAAATCGTGTCCTGTGTCGCAGTGTGGTGTTGGATTCCTTGTGTCTCCCTCCCTAGGCGACGTAAGCGCTGAATGACCAACATGATTCCAAAAAGATATCCTCAGCCATTGCAAATGATGAAAAGACTACAATAGAATTATGTATGGATGAAATGAGTTAATTGTCAATTGCTTGTTGCACATGGGTGAAGTCGTGGTTGCTCCTAAGTAAGGAATCAAGGTATATTGCATTTCTCCACTTTGGTATAATTACAATCAGAATCCAGTGAGACCTAGTCATGTATGTCGTCGTAGTGATTAATCCTAAGTTTATGTTAGGTATAAAGTACAAATGAAACTTCTATGGCAACTAGTAAAGCACTTACCCTTAGTTGAAAGGTACTATGATGTACTCCTTATCACTATGAGCAAGCAATCCCTTTGTAATGTAATCTTAGACGAATGATGCATTAGCGTTGATGGATTGCTCAAAGACCAAGTGTGGGTCAAGAAAACCCGTCGATTCTTGCCGTTATCGGACTTGTTGGATGATGGATCTATACATAAGCAATAAGTTGCGACTTTTATCGTTATTACGTGAATATATAACGTGACTGTATAGTACACTTATAGTGTCCAGCATCGTAAAAGTGAGATGTTGAGTTCATGGAGATTGAATAATAAGAAGAAGTTTTCGAAGGTAACGACGAAATAGCCCGAGTTGCCTAGGAAATGCGCCTCCGTGTATCTCACGGTGAATCCACTTTGTCGGTTTGGATTTATGTTGGACCTCTACATGTATCAGGTATGCAAACTCCTGCAAACCAGTCCAAGGCTGGGTAATTGTGACTCGGGGACCAATAACACTCTGAGAATGAACTTCTATTGCCTGGGAGGCACATTAATTTTTTCAGTTTGGCCTTAGCACCTCGCTTACGATACATTTGCGATGACGTCTCCATGGAAGCCGATGCGATAGGCTTCTGAAGCGGAGCTTGAGGTAGAGCCACAGGAGCTGAGGTGATGGGTTCAGAGCAATGTCCCTCTTGGACCACTAGATGTGGAGATCGCAGCATGGATAGGTCTAGGGCAATGTCGCTCTTAGGCCACTGGATGAATATGTGGAGGCATCCCCTAATGTTATAATCTCTTCGCTTGGGGGCTTCTCAAGAGGGACAATCTTGAAAATATCGTTAATCATGTCCACTTGGACCTTCACGAAACCAGTGTCTAGTTGTGCACCATGCACCAGCGTCCCTGACAGCCATCGATACACCATCCCTCGCATAGCATCAATGAGAATGGAGCTAATAAGCCTGACACTGATGATGCACGGTGTGGCTCCTACATAACGATGCACGATGAGCTAAGGCGTCCACTAGGTCTATCTATGTAGCATTCTAGAGAGGTGCATTACCTGGATATTATCGATATGTATGTGGGCATAGCTCTGTTCAAAAATTGGTATGGATGCACAGCTACTTTGACATTGAGGGGAACAGGCTACCACATTAATGGGGGTGGGTTACGATTGGTTGTTGACTTGTCTCAGTTCTTCTCTTAATGAATCTATCTCTCCTCAAAGTGAGACAATTATATGCTCTCGAAGTGAGGCAGATAGCTATTTCTCAAGTTGTGCACAAAGCTCTTGTTTCATTTGTTCATCGCGATAGGCCTTGGGAATCCGTTCCTCCACGGTACGTAAACCCTCAGGCCTTGCGTGAGACCTAGGTGCTCCTTATTTCCTAGGGCCTATGATAGTATATCTCTCTCTTTGTCTTCTTCAATGGAGCCTTGGGAAGATTCGGTAGTCAATGCTTACTGCAAGAGGTAATCAGGTTATTTTAGACCCCATGAAGTTCAAGATCTATTAACAACTAGGTAGTTTAGCATATCTTATCAGGCATTGGGACAATTCCTCATCTGCGGAGTTTTTGAAAGAGGCCATCTGGCCATCTGGCCTTTTCCACACTCCTCTATCATGCTTAGTTAACCCAATCTTCGGATATTCAAACCTATTCAATGACATCGATGGCAACGACGATGACTGTGCAGACATCATCTCTCTTACAGAAAAAAATTAATTATAATGAGCTTGAGCGTGTAATTTGCTTCATGCCCTTTGAAGGTGTATAATTGGCCTTGTACTCAGTCAATAAAGGCATATGCGTATATTTAAATTTAATTCTACCATAATTAAATATGATCAAAGCACATTTCCAATAGTACATAAATAACAAAAATTGCATGTAAACTATAATTCTACTATATCAATAAAAGCAAAAACATCAAGCAGGAAGCATGATGACTGCTGAAATGAGCATAAAGAGTATTCTCAAGAGTAGGGAATCAACTAAAATTAGTATTGTTGTAGGGGTGGCCCCCACCTAAACCCAGCTAGCCTGTTGAGAACTATGTACTAAGGAAGGCTTGGCATGGTTACTACGCTTGTAAATACACTCCTTACGAGTATACGTATATATATATGATATCGAGTCTTGGGAAAGATCCAAGAGGTCATTTGTTTACCTAACTCTCCACCACCATACTATCTCTGTTTGGTCTGTAGCCACGACAGTTGGCGCCGTCCGTGGGGACGACGGAAGCAAGCCTCAAGACTGCAAGGAGGAGGATGGCACCGAAAAAAGCTTCGTCATCGGCGGCGAGGAAGAAGGAAGTGGCCGCGGCGAGGCCCCGCATCAGCACCAGGGCTTCGGCATCAGCGGTCGGGGAAGAAAATGACGACACTCATCACGCGACCATCGACGTCATCGACCCCGCCACCTCCGACGCCATCGACCCCGCCACCATCGACGCTATCGACCCCGCCACCACCGACGCCATCCACCCCGCCACCATTGACGTGACGATCGGCCCCAACCCACCCGTTGCACCCCAACCCACCATTAGTGCGACGAGTCACCTTGACGACACCGGCCGGACGTTAGGGAGCGGTAGCCTCGACGGCCGTAAAGGCGCGACCACCACCTCCGCACCCGGTGCGGAAGTGCCAAGCGGTCCCACCGTCGGCACCGAACTCCACGGCACGGACACGAGCAGCAACCTAGGAGCGCAAGCAGCGGTCGCGATGGCATCGACCGCACTGCCAGGCGCGCCCGCCACCCCATCTACGCCCGCCACGGAGAAGGCCCTGCTAGCGGCCCTTGGCACACTCCAGCGGGAATTGGCGGATCTTAGGGGGGCCGTGAGGAGCATGCAAAAGGCTCGGGCTCCGCCGCCCCACGGTGGTCGCGCCGAGTTCTGCACCGAGGGCGGATAGCCGCGACGCCCCAACTTTCAGCCGCGCTTCACTACGACGCGTGGACCCGGAATCCCCGTTATCGCCGGGCCTACAGCAAGTACCGTGGCCGGAGGATTTCAAATTTCCCAGCTCCGTTGCATCGTACAAAGGCGACACGGACCCCCGAGTGTTCGTGCACGTGTATGAAACCGCCATAGAGGCGGCAGGCGGGGACGACGCCACCAAGGCGAAGGGGCTCCCACTTGCGTTACAAGGAGTGGCGCTTTCATGGTTCTTTACCATAGAGCCGAACTCCATATATGCATGGGAGCAGGTACGCGACCGCCTCTATAACAACTTTCAGGGGAACTACGTTGAGCGCGTCAACGCGGATCAACTCTTCGCCATCAAGCAACATCCATCGAAAAGGCTCCGCGAGTATTTCAAACGCTTCGTGAAGGTCTGCTGCCAGGTCAAAGACGTCAACAAGACAACAATAATCAATGCGGTGCGGTCTTCGCCGGGTACACCGCCGCGATACAACGCGCGCAAGCCGATCAAGACAGTGGCAAAACTCTTCGACAAGATGGAGGAATATGCTCGGGCGGAAGAAGATGCGAAGCGGCGCCAGGACAACGACGCTGACGTCAACCCAGCGGGAAGCGTCGTGAAGAGCGCCAACCCATCGCAAGCCAGTTCCTCGCGGAGCAAGCACCGCCAGGAGATGTCGGCGACACTCCCGGCATAAGGACACGCCGCCGACAAGGCCCGGCCGCGGCCATCGATGTCGGCGAACTCGCACGTCTTTGACATTGAGGCGGCTCGAGGACAACGCCCGCCAACCGCTGGGCTAGGGCCCGACGAGGTCGGGGCGAGGCGAGGCGGGCCGCGACGGTTGGGCGGCGAGTACGGCGACCAACGGCGCGCAGTGGTGCGAGGTGCATGGTCAAGGCAACCATGATACCCACTCTGCACCACCATCGCAGCACTTCGCCAAAGCGCGCCGAGGACAGGATCTCAAACGCGATCACCGTCGTCGCGACGCTCAGGCCACGCACGGCCCCCTCGAGGATCTGCAACCAGGAACCGCAGCCTCAGGAGGGCCCCCGGCGGACGCAAGCCCAGATACAGCAGCCCCAGCAAAGTCCCCTGCGGATCCATATACTGGAGGGCGCTCCGCGCAGGTTCATCAACGTCATCTCCGCGGTTCCTCCTTGTAGTTTGCCTCGAGGCGGCATAAGCAAAGCATACGTGCGGAGGCTACACCACGTGGCGGCATACCCAAAGCCCGGCCGCCAGAGTGGGCGCAGCACGAAATCACCTTCACGTCGGCCGACGCTAAAGGTGTCGAGTTCCCCCATCAGGACCCCTCTAGTCATCCAGGTCGTGGTCGCTGGGTGCGATGTCCGGTGCATCCTGGTCGACGGGCAGCTCGCGAACGCCCTGCTCGCACGACGCCTCGACGAGATGGCGATCCTGAGTCGCCTAGGCCCCTCACGAATCCCGTTGCAGGGCTTCGGAGGCCAGCCCCTATTGGCGTTGGGTCAAATATGTTTACAGGTCTCCTTCGGCCAGGACGACAACGTGGCGACCAGGGACGTCACCTTCGATGTCGTCGACATCCAGTACCCCTACAATGCTATCCTGGAGCGACCAACTCTCAACTCCTTTGGGGCAGTACCGCACCATGGCTTCCTATGTGTAAAGCTTCCGGGCCCGCGAGGTGTCATCACCATTTTCGGCGATCAGCATGTGGCCCGGCACCTGGAGCATGGAACCCGAAGCCCAAGCCTGGGAACCCACCGCGATCTTTAGGTCCGACACGCCTGTACACACCCTGCGGCAGCCCAAGCACAAGAGGCTCCGCATCTCATCGCCACGGCAACGAGTCCAGGGGTTAGTTCATATCCCTTTTGTACTCGCTCACCCGCGCAAACGGGAATTTAATAAAGTTTACCGTTTGCGAGACTATTCGTGGCCCCCCCACCGCCACAAATGTGCGGAGGCTCGCCCCCCGCACGCACTCCACGAAGTATAAATAAGACGTGGATGTTTTCCCTGCACACTCTACTGAGTATAAACAAGACGCGGGATTCCGCGCACGCGTTGGTGTTGTCACCACGCGTACTTCTCGGAGTATAAAGACATGGTCGATGTTTCCACGCACCGCACGGAGACCCACCTCCGCACGAGCACCACATGGAGACCCACCTCCCCCACGAGCACCACATGGAGACCCACCTCCGCACGAGCACCACATGGAGACTCACCTCCGCACATGCACTCCACGGAGGTCTGCCTCCGTACGCACTCTACGGAGTATAAATAAGACGTAGCGATGAGGTCCGCCTTCGCACGTACTCTACGGAGTATAAATAAGACGTAGCGTCGAGGTCCACCTCCGCACGCACTCTACGGAGTATAAATAAGACGTAGCGATGAGGTCCGCCTCCGTACGCACTCTACGGAGTATAAATAAGACGTAGCGTCGAGGTCCGCCTCTGCACGCACTCCACGGAGTATAAATAAGACGTAGCGATGAGGTCCGCCTCCGCACGCACTCTACGGAGTATAAATAAGACGCAGCGGGGGACGCCCCCGCGCGCACTCTGCGGAGTATAAATAAGACGTAGTGATGAGGTCCGCCTCCGCACGCACTCTACGGAGTATAAATAAGACGCGGGGGACGCGCGCGCGCACTCCACGGAGTATAAATAAGACGTAGCGATGAGGTCCGCCTCCGCACGCACTCTACGGAGTATAAATAAGACGCAGCGGGGGACGCCCCCGCACGCACTCTGCGGAGTATAAATAAGACGCGGATGTTCTCCCTGCGCACTCTACTGAGTATAAACGAGACGCGAATGCTCGCGCGACGCCGAGGGCGCATTCTCGGAATTTAAGTAAGTCGTGGTTGATAGTCCCACGCATTCTCGAGTACAAACAAAGACGCGGATGTTTTCCTGCGCACTCTCACGAGTCTAAACAAGACGCGGAAGTTCGCGACGCGAGGGCGTACCCTCCGAATTTAAGTAAGTCGTGGTTGATAGTCCCACGCATTCTCCGAGTACAAACAAAGACGCGGATGTTTTTCCTGCGCACTCTACTGAGTCTAAACAAGACGCGGATGTCCCACGCACGCGCCGGTGTCCTCACCGCGTGTACTCTCTGGAGTATAAATAAGACGTGGATAGTATTCCCATGCACTTGCCGGAGTCTACATACAACGGCGCGCGAACCCCCGTGCGAGCCACATGGACGGGTGACCGCGAGTACAGGAGCGAGGCGCCGGAGCTCAACGTGAGGCCCGCGCTCCGCACTTCTACATGCCGATCAAGCAGGCGGCACAGGAGCCCGATGGCTCGCACCTCCACAGCAGGGCCGAGCAACCAAACGCTCCCGGTAAAGGCGCCCTGCGGACCCAGACCCTCAAGACGGAGAGCGCCCAGGGCTCCCCCGAGAGCCTGCCACCCCATGCTAAAGGAACCGGCGCCCACCCTCGAAGCAGCGTGGCTCCCTGCTGCACAACAAGCCGGCCCCCCTCCCCTCCTTCCCTCACCCCAAGCATCCACTAGCTAGGGAGGAGCGGGAGAGAACAAAGCCGTGCGGGACAGCAGGTGGTGCGGCCTCGCGGCGCACTATGCCGATCTACTCTGAAGTTAGGAGCGGTCCGGATGAAGTACAAGTGAATTGCCCACTACCCCGCACCACCCGCGGCTCTTTGGCGCGCGGGTGGGGGGAAAACACATCGTAGCGGCGCGACCGACTAGGCGGCATCAGCTGCCTTCTGGAGCCCCCTATGCTATTGAGCGGAATTGGAACAAAATAAGTATGGGGTGCGGCGCATGGGAGGCGAGTGCCGCTCCATTCGGCCACCCGCCCCTTTTAAAGAGCCCCAGGGACAAGACCACGGGCAGTACGCCGAAGAGTCCCATCGACGCCCCAGGGGCACGTGGTGCGGCAAGGCTGCCCCATTTCACGCGTCCCCCCATCTTGCGGGGCCCGGAGCGAGGTACGACGGCCAAGAGACACCTCCATTGCAGCTGTACCGCACCATGTGCGGACCTCAGCGCCTCCGCCTCACTGTCCTATCGGGCGCCGAAAATATAGCGAACAAAGACCGCGTGAGGTCCTCCATTGACCGCGATGAGTCGGGGACAGACCTCTGGCTAGGCCCCAATGCCTCCACAAGTGTACCGCCGCCCAGCGCAAGCGTCTCTACATCGGCCGAGGCGCCGGCTCCGCCACCACTCGAGGGTAGGGGCGGAGCGCTCGCGCCACTACATCGATCGAGGCGCGGCTCCGCCGCCACTGCCGAGGGTAGGGGACGAGCGCTCGCGCGTCTACATCGACTAAGCGCGCCGGCTCCGCCACCACTTCGGGGTAGGGGACGGAGCGCTCGCGCCACTACATCGATCGAGGCGCGGCTCGCGCCACCACCCGAGGGTAGGGACGGAGCGCCGCCACGCAATGCCAGCCTACGCCCCACCTCCACCTCTACCCTAGGCGCCCGCCCCAACCAAAGAAACTCCACCACGAAGAAGAAGCAAAGCAGCGCATCCATAAATAGCGTATGACGCATTTCCAGGCGTCCACTACAACGCTGCTATATTTTACAAAACTCGCCGGCGGCACTACTCGTCTGGCCATTTGGGGCGACCCAGCGCTAAGTTTCGCGGCGAGGATCGATTCCCCCAGAAGTCAAGGGAGTCTTCAGCCCGCCACCAGCGACATAAGCGGCGCCGAGTTACAACATCGAAACCAAGAAGAGTCCCCATCAAGCACCGCCGCAAAGAAAGTGGCAAGATCGATGAACAAAGCAAAGCGGTTGCAATTCATTCCCGGCATGGTGTACATAAGGTTACAACACACACCAAGCGTACAAGAGCCCGGGGTCACACCTGCTTTGGGCCGTCGGTCCCGCCATCGTCGCGCCGCGCCACTTCATCAAGCCACTCACCCAGGTTGCCCTCGCCATACATGTTCCGCCGCAGCTCCACCTTTGCTGCGGCCTCCCCGATATACTCCCAGATCCGCTCGTGAAAAAAACCGAACGGCGGGCCTAACGGCGCGCACGGCGCCCGACATTACCCTGGCGCCAGCGGGCATCTCCAGCTGTGGGTCGCCCAATTCGTCAACATGGCGGCATCCCCGGTGCCAGAGAAGAGCGCATACCAGGCAGGCAGTCACGTAGGAGCAGTGGTTGCTAAAGGACGTCGCAGCCAGCTGAGCGAGATCGGCCGCTTCCGCAATCCGTCGAGAGTTCGGGAAGCTCTTGGTCCGGGCGGGAGCGGGCGGCACCTCGGCAACAAGATTCTCAGGGCACCTCGGGGCCAAGATAGCCTCCCATGCCGTTGCGAAGAGGCACCAAGCGCCTTATCCGCTCCCTCGGGGCTGCGGCTAAAGGAATACGCTGTGAGGCTACGAGCGCGAAAACAAAACTTTTCTACCGCGCACCCAAGAACATCATGCTAAGGAAGGATCATGGATCGTTACCACTTAGACGCGCGGCGCAATGGAAGAAGAATTGGAAACCGATCCAATCACGCCGCGTCGAGGTAGTAGTGGAAGTAGCCGATCGTCGACAGATCGTCTCCTCCACGCACGCCGATCAAGATCGCAACGAGCAGCGCCTCCACCGGTATCCACACGCCCGGGTGGAACGCCGATCGCGAGTGTACTAGCACTCGTGAGCAGCTAGGGTTTGGCTCGGGAGGTGGCGGCTAGGGTTTTGCTAGATGTTAACAGCACGAATCCTCCGCCTCGCCTCCATATATATAGACCTCTCACGTGGGCCTCGTGGACCGAGGCCCAATAGGAGTCTATTCGGATCTCTATCCGAATTGAGCCCATATCCGAATCATATTCGAATTAGTGTTCCAACCCGTTAAGCGTGCGACCACAGAGGTTCACGTGATACTTGGTCGTGACCGCCAAAGCGCCTTCCGGTTACCATGTTAATAGCGGCCTCTAGTAAGACATATTAACCCCAAAGTATATGTAAAGATCATATCTATTTGAACTCGTAATGTTCTCTCATGTATGAATCCCTTTGCCTCACGATATAGATTGAGCTCAAGCGAGACTCATGTCATCCTCTTAATAGCTCAATCACTCTCTCGATTCCGTGATGGATTATAAACTCGTGATTGACTCCTCAATCACCTTGGCATGGCCATGCACTTTCATAATCCATTACATCGAGGGCCAGAGATATCTCTCCCATAAGGAGGGGCAAATTCTATCTTAATCATTCACATCCCACTACATGTTTCATGGCAAAACCGAAGACTACTTTTATGACTACCCGCCACGGAGTAGTGTTTAGTAGTCCCAAAATAAGCTACTACTCATGTTGGGAACCATGATGATCTCAAGTCTAAGGACTCTACATAAACACTACTTGAGACCAACCGATGACACATGGAATCTCCGCAGTTGTCTCATGGCGAGTCTATCCAACATATGTTCACTAACACATGTCCATATTATTGATTTGGTATCACCATACCATGATCCATGAGACATGATCATCAATCAATACATATGCCGATCTTTGTTTTTGAATCATATTTGTTCCTCATATGATATACGATCGGGGATCATTTAGAAATAGCAACATCTTAGTATTTAAGAGTCTCATGAATAAGTCACATACTCATTGATCAATAATGATGATGTCTATTCCAAGGAACAAAGTAATGTATCATAAACATAGTATGTGATATATACAACATCTCCATGTTGCCTCTAGGGCATATCACTAATGATCTCCCACTTGCACTAGAGTCAACCATGTAGGTATCTAATACCCATTGCCCTAGTGTGAGCCTCATGCTTTGGCTGGGAAGCGGCTTTGTCAACGGATCTGCAATGTTCAAACCGTTTGTACTTTGCATATCTTCACATCGCCTCTCTCCACTATCTCGCAGATGAGATGAAATCGCCAGAAAATGTGCTTGGACTTAGTGCGATCTAGGCTCCTTTGGCTTGCGAATGGCCCCACTATTGTCACAGAGAGGTCCATTGGGTGGAGGCACTAGTGTAACATCCCAAAATTTTGTCCCTTTATTGAAAATTTAATCTGGGTTTATTTGGATTTTTTCGAGTTATGTTAAAATCTGATTTGAGAAAAATTTTAAACTTTATTGTGTAAAAGTCAAAATTAAATTATTGCATTCCTAAAAGCTTAAACCAATGTATTTCACTTCCTTCAGTCAAATATGAGATTATATTAATTTTTCTGGATTTTAGAAGGAATTAAAACCTCCTACAAAATCAAATTGTACCTTTGCAAAATATACTTGTTAAAATGAGTGGGCATATTTTTATTAAGTCTATAATAGCTCCAGATAGTTCCTAATTTTTCTAGATTTTTCAAAATTTATTTGGTATTTTTCTCGAGTTTTCTAAAGCTTAATAGCATTTCGGAAAATCAAAAGAAAGAAAATCCGAAAATCCTCCCGCCGCCAGTGTCAACCATCGGCGCCCTCCGCCCGCCGGAATCCCCTCGGCCGTCCGATCTAACTTAAACCTCTCCCGCCTTTCCTCTCTCCGCGTGCGACGCGTGTCGCGTGATCGGACCGCATCCACTCGCGCGGATTTAATCCGCCGCCCGCACTCACTTACCGCTTCACCGCTCCTCTCGCGCCCGCCGCCACGTGGTGTTATCCAAGCCGTCCTCTATTGCCGTATCTCATCTCGCCGCCCTTCCCACTTAAGCACCGCTCGCCCCGATCTAACTTCGTTGTCGGATCGGATCTGGCCCGCCCTTCACTTCACCCCTTCGCAAGGCGCCGTGGTCCCGATCTCTCCCGTGCCACCCGTCAAGCATCCGACCGTCCCCTCGCCCCTTCCTTTCTTTTCTCTCACGACGCATGGCCCCACTCGTCGTTCCGTCTCCCCGCGCGGTTTCCTTCTTCCTCGCGCGATCCCCGCCGCCGCCATGAATGCCGAGACCGGCGTTCAATTAGTCGGTTTCCTTCCCAATTGATTCCCCGAGCCGCCTGCAAATTCAAATTCCCCCTCCGCCGCATCCGTGCCATGCATTAGCTCCCGATTAAAGCCCACCCGCCGTCGCAATAAACTTTCCGCCGTTGCACTCCGGCGAACCCGCGGCCGCACACCTCCCGAGCTATAAAAGGGTGCCCCGAGGTCCTCTACCCACACCGCCACCCCCGAGCCTCCGGGCGCTTAATCCAGCCCCAAGATCCTCGCGCCGATTTTCTCCGCGGCTCTGCGACTCCGGCGAGCATCGCCCGCGGCTCGAGCCCTCGCCGCCGACACCTCCTCGGCCTTGCTGGTGCCCAGCGACCCTCGGCGACCACCTCCCGGCACGCACCACCGGAGCTACTCCGCCGCCGTGAAGGCTTCTCCGACCGCCGCCTCTCCGCGGTTTCCCTCTCCGGTCATCCTCGGCCTCCGCAAGGTACAAGCGCGCACACCGCGTTCTCCTCATCGCTTTGGTACCCTCGGCGCGCCGCCGCCTCCGAGCTCGGCGATCGCCCGAGCGCCGGCGCCGCCGTCGGTTACGCCACGCCCGTCGGCCGCCGAAGCCGGCAGCGGCGTGGCAGCAGTGGCGGCGATCGGCGCCACGCCGGCGCCACCCGCACGCCTCGCCACCTGCGCGCGCGCCGCCACGCCGGCATAAAGCCGTGGCGTGGCGCCACGCGGCGACCACGCGGCAGCCCCGGCGCCACGTCGGCGCCACCCGCTCCCTCGCGCGCCGCCGCCACCTCACCTTCCCGGGTCCATGGACTCGGTCCATGACACCGGGCCCCACTGTCGACCTGCTCGCCCGAATATATTAATCCTAGGGTGACGTCATAATCTATAATTTCCTTTAGAAAAATAATTCGTCTGACGTCATAAATCCTTTTCGGTTTAAAAATAAATCCAGAAAATACCCTTTTCTTTTATTTTGAATTCAAACTTTGGAAGGCTATAACTTTTGCATTTTAACTCCAAATTGACCCATTCAAATTTCTAAATTTTTCTAAAATCATGATCTATCCATTTCTGGAATAATTTTGAAATTTTGAAACTTATTTAAATTTGATTTGAATATATTTTGTAATTCCAAGTTTTAAATTCAAATTAAAACTTCCAATTTCTTTTAAAAGCCTCATTTCCTTTTAAAAATTGTTGACCCACATCCAAAATTCAGATTCTGTCTCCCAAATTATTTGATAATTTTTGGAAGTTATTTGGATTCCATTTGAATTTTTGTTTTGAAATTGCTTTGAATTGATTTCGTTAGATATTGACGATTAGGAGAGTTTGAATTCGACTTAATCGCAGCAGACTTCGATCAAGGCAAGTTACACCTTTGACCATGTTGAACCTAATAATTTAAATTAGTTATATTGTTTTACTGTATATGCATGCTTATCTTTATTCAAATGTAATTCAAATTTGATTTGAATTTTAGATATACCCATGATCCTTTGTATATGGCCAATTTGAGTCTTGAATTCATATACCTTGTCACCCTAGTGAAAACTAGTTAGTACCATAGTATTGACTAGAAATTTTTATAGAAATGCTTAGCTCGGCTTAGTATAATTTTAGGTGGGATCAATCTTTCACATGAAATGACGGACTTTGAAATTCAATATCTTGACTTCGGTGAGTCAAGGATGGTTTTACGGAAATTATTTAAAAATGAAAATAGAAAACATGTTTTGGACTTAGGCTAATGGTTAGGTGGTGGGTACCAGATGCCTCGTGTTTGGTGACACACGTTGATTATCGTACGGGGTATGTGGTTGAGCCTAAATCAACTTAAGGACCGTTTTCGTGAATTATTTTACGAAGTCACTGCACTACCACAAGTCCGGTATGGGACGGACTCGCTAAGTAATTTGTGAAGTTCCAATTATAGTCTCGCTATAGGTGAATGTGAGCGCCGGCGTAGGTGTGTGGGAAGTCTCACATGGCACCAGAGGGGCTCCAACTCGTGGATTCGAGTTGTGGTGAAACCTTAGTGGCGGCGTGATTATGTTGGCTATGAATCATCTGGAATGCACCTTGTCATGAACTCTCCGCCGCACACCTAAGGCGGTGTGTTGATCGCGTGGCTCAAGTGAGAGGAATGTCTTGTGGGTAAAGTTGTACACCTCTGCAGAGTAACAAACTATCTGGATAGCCGTGTCCACGGTCATGGACATCTTTGAGTAGAGTCTTCACAGATTAGACTTGAATTTTCATAAAACTTGGTTTTGGCAAACAAGCGTTGGATTTGGTAATGGTCGGGTGGATTCCGTGGTTAGGTTAGTGTGGGTTGGAGCCTACACTAACGATATTACTTGTTAAAAACAATGTTTCATATATCGTATTTAAATTCAGCTTTTCGCACTTACGTTATTGTATTTAAATTCAAGTATTGCTTTCACACATTACCCTATTAAGCTTCCTTTGAAATCCCTTATGCATGCATCAAATCTGTTATATTTCTGGTGTAACTTGCGTAAGCATTTACTTGCTTACCTTGGGAGTACTTTTCGTACTCACCTTGCTAAATCTGTTGCGGACTTGAGGCGACTCACGACGGTGAGGACTACTTCAGCGAGTAGGATGCGTCTTACAGTCATTCGCCTGTGGGAGGCTGGATGGGCTGTGCTGCCACCTTTACTTTATTTTCCGCTGTTTTGTTTACTTTGTTGGCCTAGCGCCTTATTGTAAGACTTGGCCTTGGTGCCGTATTTTCGTTTAATAATATCTCGTGGTTATTTTTGCATGATATACATTACTGTGAAACCTGTGTGCACTAGCTTTTCCTGGGATAGTGCGATTTACACAGAGGGGCTCGGAGTTGTTGTTCCGGGTCCCGACAACTAGCCATCACACCAAGCTCAGAAATAAATTTCTTGATCCAAAGCGGCCTCTTTGGCGACTTCAGAAGTGCTATGTACTCGGCTTCTGTTGTAGAATCAAAGAACCGTCTCTGCTTGGAACTCTTCCACCTACCGCACCGCCATTCAGTGAACACAAATCCAGTTGCGATATAAAATCATCTTTGTCGGTTTGGAAGCTAGCATCGGTGTAACCATTTACAACGAGCTCTTCCTCACCTCCATAGACAAGGAACACATCTTTAGTTCTTCTCAAGTACTTCAAGATGTTCTTTACGGCAATCCGGTGACTTTCACTTGGATCTGGTAGTATCTACTCGTAGCACTTAAAGCATACTGAAACATTTGGGCGTGTACAAAGCATGGCATACATAATGGACCCAATAGCGAAGCATATGGAATCGCATTCATTTTATCCCGCTCATCGTGTGTACTAGGACACCGATTCTTGCTAAGATTTATACCATGTGACATAGGTAGAAAACCTTTCTTGGAATCATGCATATTGAACCTTTTCAACACCTTGTCAATGTACGTATCTTGGCTTAATCCAATTAGCCTTTTGATCTATCTCTATAGATCTTGATGCCTGTAATATATGCTGCCTCTCCTAAGTCTTTCATAGAGAAACTATTTTTAATGAAGACTTAACAGATTCGAGCAAAGGAATGTCATTTCCGATCAGAATATGTCATCCACATATAAGACCGTAGAAACGAAAGTGCGCTCCCACTAGCCTTTTGTAAACACAAGGCTCTTCTTCGCTCTTGATGAAACCAAACCCTTTGATTACTTCATCAAAACGAATGTTCCAACTCGAGATGCTCGCTTTAATCCATAAATGGATCTTTGGAGCTTGCATATCTTTCCAATCGATTGCGGATCGACAAAACACGTGAGGCTGTGTCATGTACACATCCTCACTCAGATTTCCATTAAGGAAAGCTGTTTTGACATCCATTTGCCATATTTCATAGTCGAAATATGCAGCAATCGCTAGAATGATCCGAATAGACTTTAGCATTGCGACAGCTAAAAAGTTTCATCATAATCAATACCTTGAATTTGTTTGAAACCTTTGGCCACTAATCGCGCTTTATAGATGTGAACATTTCCATCTATGTCTATCTTTTCTTGAAAACCCATTTGCATTCAATGGTTTTAACACCATCGCTTGGATCAACTAAGTTCCAAACTTGATTACTGTGCATGGATTCAATTTCGATCTCATGGCTTCAAGCCATTTCTCGAGTCCGGTCCCACCATTGCTTCTTCATAGGTCTTAGGCTCATCGTTGTCTAACAACAATATGTCCCGTTGTTGAGTAGTCAAGAACATGTACCTCTCAGTGCACGACGTGACCTTTTCGACCTCACGTGGTGTGGTGTGTCCACAACAGTTCTTCAACAGTTTGTTCATCCTGTTGTGGTTCAGAGGAGCTGAAACGTTATCGTGTTTCTTGAATTTCTTCAAGTTGCTTTGTGCTCCCACTATCCCTTCTTGAGAGAAACTCTTTTCTAAGAAGACACCATGCCAGCGACAAACACTTTGCCTTCTCCTCGATTATAAAAGTAATATCCTTTTGTTTCCTTAGGATACCCGATAAAGAAGCATTTATCGATTTAGGAGTGAGCTTATCAGATTGTAAACGTTTTACATAAGCCTCACATCCCCAAATCTTAAGAAAAGACAAGCTAGACGTTGTCCTGTCCACATCTCATATGGTGTCTTTTCTCACGATTTTGATGGAACCCTATTTAGTGTGAGCGCGTCGTTTCAAGAGCGCACCCCAAAAAGACAACGGAAGATCACTTTGGCTCATCATGGAGCGTACCATATCTAATAAGGTGCGATTTCTCGTTCGATACCCTATTCCATTGAGGTGTTCTGGCGAGTCAATTGTGGAACAATTCCATAATCCTTTAGATGATTGCCAAACTCATGGCTCAAATACTCGCCTCCACGATCGATCGTAGAAACTTGATTGTCTTGCCTAAATGATTTTGCACTTCATTTTGGAATTCCTTGAACTTTTCAAAGGATTCGACTTATGCTTCATCGTAGATATACCCATATCTACTAAAGTCATCGATAAAAGTTATGAAATCACGAAAACCACCTCTGGTTGTTAAGCTCATTGGTCCACATACATCGGTATGTACGAGTGCCAATAAGTCATTTGCCCGCTCACCTTGACCGTGAAAGGTGCCTTTGTCATCTTGCCAAGTAAACAAGATTCGCATGTCTCTAATGATTCAAAATCAAATGGGTGCGAATACCATCTCTATGGAGCTTACGCATGCGTTTCTCATTTATGTGACCTAGCGGCGATGCCAAATAAACGTGGGATTCAAATCATTGGACGTTGCCTCTTTGCATTAATGTTATAGACCGGTGACCCTTCAAGAGTAAGAACGTATAACCCATTCACCAATGGAGTATGACAATAGAACATATCTTTGAAATAAAGAGAACAACCATTGTCCATAGATTTAAAGTCATAACCTTCTCTTGCAAACATGAAGCGAAATAATGTTCTTTGAAAGAGATGGAACACAATAACAATTATTCAATTCCAAAACTAATCTCGAAGGTAAAGACAATGGCATGGTGCCAACAGACTACCGCAGCAACTTTTGCTCCATTGCCAACGCCAAGATCCACTTCGCTCCTCCTCAAACTTCTACTTATTAGCCCTCGCAACGATTTGCGGATGTGAGCAACCGATCCGGTATCAAATACCCAAGAATTAGTGGAAGAAGTAGCAAGATTGATTTCTATAACATTTATACGGAGTGGAAGTCATACTTCCCTTCTTCTTCTCAAGATCCTCCAAGTACTTTGGGCGGTTCCTTTTCCAATGTCCCGATTGCTTCTGAGTAACAATCGCATCGTGATGAGCATCGCCTTCTTGTCTTTCTTGGCCTTAGAACCGCTCGCGATCGCATCAGAGCTTTCTTTCTTTTGACCGCACTTCTCTTGACATAGGGCTTGCCCTTGCCTTTCTCGCATCATCATCACATGATTGCTTTTCTTAATGCTATCCTCGCAGATTTTAGCATCCCATGCAACTCGGCCAGGTCTTGTCCAGTTGTTCATGTTAAAGTTCATTATGAATGGCTCAAAGCTCGGGGAGCGATGGAGAATCACATCGTGAGCCAACTCTTGGCTAAGGGAAAACCAAGCTTTTCGGACTCTCAATGTAGCCAATCATCTTAATCACATGAGGGTGACGGATTCCCTTCTGCAAGCTCGCACGCAAATAAGGACTTTGAAGTATTGAACCTCTCACTCTTGCTTGGTTCTCAAACATACCACGTAGCCCCACAATGATATTGTAGGCATCCGTGTTCTCATATTGCTTCAAGCTCAGAGGACATTGTGGCAAGTATGAGACAGCTCACATCAAGGCAATCATTCGTTTGTTTCTCATAAGCTCTCCGTGCAGCCATCGTAGCATTATCGAGGCAAGTCTTGGGTAAGGAGACTCAAGGACATACTCCTTGCGCTCTTGCTTGAGAACAATTCTCAAGTTGCGATACCAATCCAAAAGTTTGTTCCATTGAGTTTTTCTTTCTCAAGAACAGATCGCAAATTAAAAGTCTTGGATGCGTTAGTGACATGATCTACAACACAAGAATATGCAAAGTTTAGCACTATGTTTATGTTCATCTTTTATTAAACTATTTAGCAAAAGACTCCACTATGATTTTTGCAACAAAAACTCTCTCTAAGTTACATAGTGGGTAAAGATCCTCATTTCACTAATTCCTAGTGAGCTTTGGCATCACGACTAGAAAACTAGTGACATGGGTAAGCAACACCTTGCTAATCACATCCCTATGTGACTCTACTTTGGGTGACATCAGTATGCCTCGCCCCAATCTATGCCCCAAGGTCCAAAACTATTTTGATAACCTTGTTAAGTAAACCAAATGCTTCCGCATGTAGATGTCCAACATCTACCCCAAATGATGATGATAACCGATGGCACTCTACTTTGGTAGACCTACCATGCGGTGATCATTATCTTTAGTGCAGCATATGGAAGGGCATTAACACCTAATTTTAAGAGGGATTCTATCCTACCAAAGCAACATATCACATATATCATTGCATAAGAATAAGATAGATAACATTATAGATAAACACATTTAACTGTGAAGTAGTATGGCCCAAAAATGGTGATATCCATCTCCAAGTAGGTGTAGACGATCTCCATCCTCCACATCACTCCTTTAGGCCACCATGCTTAAAAGCTTGTAACCTCAAAACTAGGCTACTACCTATAATAGCTAGAAATTGAAGATTACAAAGATAGATTCAAGCATTAAGGTCGACCACGCAGTCGTTAAATACAATATATACAGCTAACAATAGCTGAAATAATCATGACACGCAGCCATGAGCAGATGTTACATGCATCAC
This sequence comes from Melocanna baccifera, assembly GCA_036346265.1. Taxonomy (NCBI): domain Eukaryota; kingdom Viridiplantae; phylum Streptophyta; class Magnoliopsida; order Poales; family Poaceae; genus Melocanna; species Melocanna baccifera. Next base: position 81,962 of record JAYEVJ010000112.1, read on the forward strand.
ATACATCTCATACATTCAAATAAGCTATAGGGCCATACTATTCACATCATTCTCTGCAAAAACAAGTTAGACGTAGAATCACATTCTACCTAACGATGTGAACCCAAGACGCTATACAAGGGGGGGATACACACGGCGGTCCCAAGACGCTATACAAGATCGCATCTATGAAATCGCTATGAAAATCTTATCGAGCGATCAAATCAACCCAAATCCGAGCCATTCAAAATGTCTCAATTTTCATTAGATCAATCATATTGATCATCGCGATCGGTATACTTGAGGAGACCACAACACAAGACCTCGATCCGTTGGCTCGATCTCATCGATTGTGCGCAGCGATTAGCCCCGATGGTGATTCCGGTAGGGAGGGGCAAGTCGCGCAGCACATCAAAGAAGGAGCACGAACTAATCTTTTGGCCTTATGATGCTATCAACTCATACCTATTTCAACCCCTTATGACCGATTGATCTCATCAACCCGTACACCGATTTAGATCAGTAATAGATCCAATCTACTACTATCGCATATCAACATATGCGCTGATCCGATTGCAAACTAAGCAAGATGGCTCGATACCACTAAACGAATACGCCGAGGCTACGGGCGAGAAAACAAAACTTTTCTACCGCGCACTCCAAGAACATCATGCTAAGGAAGGATCATGGATCGTTACCACTTAGACGCCGCAGCGTGCAATGAAGAAGAATTGGAAACCGATCCAATCACGCGCGCCGAGGTAGTAGTGGAAGTAGCCGATCGTCCCAACAGATCGTCTCCTCCACGCACGCCGATCAAGATCGCAACGCAGCGCCTCCACCGGTATCCACACGCCCGGGCTGGAACGCCGATCGCGAGTGTACTAGCACTCGTGAGCAGCTAGGGTTTGGCTCGGGAGGTGGCGGCTAGGGTTTTGCTAGATGTTAACAGGCACGAATCCTCCGCCTCGCCTCCATATATATAGACCTCCTCACGTGGGCCTCGTGGACCGAGGCCCAATAGGAGTCTATTCGGATCTCTATCCGATTGAGCCCATATCCGAATCATATTCGAATTAGTGTTCCAACCCGTTAAGCGTGCGACCTCAGAGGTTCACGATACTTGGTCGTGACCGAAACGCCTTTCGGTTACCATGTTAATAGCGCCTCTAGTAAGACATATTAACCCCAAAGTATATGTAAAGATCATATCAGTGAACTCGTAATGTTCTCTCATGTATGAATCCCTTTGCCTCACGATATAGATTGAGCTCAAGGCGCAGACTGTGTCATCCTCTTAATAGCTCAATCACTCTCTCGATTCCGTGATGGATTATAAACTCGTGATTGACTCCTCAATCACCTTGGCATGGCCATGCACTTTCATAATCCATTACATCGAGGCCAGAGATATCTCTCCCATAAGGAGGGGCAAATTCTATCTTGATCATTCACATCCCACTACATGTTTCATGGCAAACCCGAAGACTACTTTTATGACTACCCGTTCACGGAGTAGTGTTTAGTAGTCCCAAAATAAGCTACTACTCATGTTGGGAACCATGATGATCTCAAGTCTAAGGACTCTACATAAACACTACTTGAGACCAAGCGATGACACATGGAATCTCTGCAGTTGTCTCATGGCAGTCTATCCAACATATGTTCACTAACACATGTCCATATTATTGATTTGGTATCACCATACCATGATCCATGAGACATGATCATCAATCAATACATATGCTGATCTTTGTCTTTGAATCATATTTGTTCCTCATATGATATACGATCGAGGATCATTTAGAAATAGCAACATCTTAGTATTTAAGAGTCTCATGAATAAGTCACATACTCATTGATCAATAATGATGATGTCTATTCCAAGGAACAAAGTAATGTATCATAAACATAGTATGTGATATATACAACATCTCCATGTTGCCTCTAGGGCATATC